>PPHD01000841.1:0-52077 GCA_002909625.1 Bambusicola thoracicus
TCTCTGAAAGGGTGGTCAGGCACTGGAATGGGCTGCCCAGAGAGGTGGTGGAGTCACCGACCCTGGAGGTGTTCAAGGAACATTTGGACGTTGTGTTGAGGGACATGGTTTAGTGAGAACTATTGGTGATGGGTGGATGGTTGGACTGGGTGATCCTGTGGGTCTTTTCCAACCTTGGTGATTCTATGATTCATGAAAGCGCACTCAAATGCTGTGTTCTGAATCTTCTCATGGTCACCTCCCCAGGAGGAGCACTTTACAGAACAACAGTTTTGACAAAATTATTTTGTGAAATTTGAATTTAATTACCTTTCTCAGTAGTGTTCCTTAGTTCTCATGTGATATTTCCATATTGTGCATTTCCCCATAACTCAAAAAATGATTTTTTTGTATTAGAAAGGTGAGTAATATACCAACACTTACAGAGCCATGAAGTAATTTTAGTAACTTTCACTAATCCCTCTAACTGCGGTCAATATGATGGTAACTTCAAAAATAAACAGAAACCACAAAGTGAAAAAAAAACCCAACAGTGTGATGGGGATTCATGCAGGGAAAACACCAGAAACAGGCAGACGGAATATTAGCATAACTCAAATAAGAGACATAAACATGTACTGTGCATTCTCATTTCAGTGAGTGAATGATGATTTCCTGCTGAAAGATTCTAAAAGAAGCATCCAGTGATCCCTGAACCCAAGTGCTCTGCGTCATCCCTCCCTTTACATCCTGTGCAAACAAGTGAGCCTATGTACAGAGGATTTTTTTCTGTTTGCAAATGTGCCCTGATGTGACTTTAGCCCCTTCAGCTGTGATCTCATCTTACCTAGCAAGCTGAGAACCACCTGTCTGGTCACTGTTTTGATGAAGCCAGCCAAGGAAAACGCTGGCTCGTGGCACAGCTGTATGACTGATTCAGTAAATGGAACTCCTTCTTCTGAGTCAGCACCGAGTCACCATCAGGGCTAGGTGCTAAGGAGCACGATATTGCCGAAGGAGCCATGCTTCCGTTAAAATGCAAACTAAAACCCAGTGCAGGGCTTAATACATTTCTTGCCAGCCAGCAGAATGAGCACAACAACTTACCGTGTGTAAACATTCAGAAAACCAAACAGTCTTATTTCCTGTCTTACAGAGAAACCAGAGGGTTTCATCCAATTATGACAAATAAAACCTTCGCATCAAGTAGCGTGACTGTTCTGTCTTTTCAGTTCATCAGTCTCTTCTGCCTTGGAAATCATCTTACTTAAGCCATTTCTTCCTCTCCCAAAGCCTACCATGACTGCACACTGATGATTAGCCCTTTTAGCCTGCTCACCCACCTCCGCATTCCTGAGTAGACCCATATATAGGTCATATGCTCTATCAATACTCCTCTTTATTCCCTGCAAAACAGAACCAAAAGCACTGGGTTCAGTGACTGATGGCATTCATTTGCAAAAGAAGGCACCACCACATAAACTCAATTTTTCACTAGAAGAGCCCACAGCTGTGTTAGCAGGGCATGACCTGTTGGGAGGACAGCACCACAGCTAGTCTCTCCTTTTGCTCTGCCCTGTTCCGCACAGCCTTTCCCAGCAAGGTAGGCAATGATGCCCAGCTTGGGGCTAGCTTTTGGAAGCAGACAACCTTGCAGAAGTCTCCAGGGAGACTTCTAGGTCATCCATAGGCCCCATTTTACAGGTCCTATGTGGTTGCATAAGCATATGTTAGACTTCATATATTTATAATGTATATGTTTCTTTCTCACCATTGTAGCTAGAATTGCCTGGAAAGCACATGCACTAGTCTCCAATTTTAACTCCAGAGCCTGTAAGAAACTTTTCTGTAAAAAAAAAAATTTTCCTTAGGAAAATGCCAGTTCCTAAAAAACATGCATATATTTTCAGTAGGAACAGATTGGTTGAATCAAATATAACAGTGATCAGACACACTTCCTAGGGAAACCTGCCTGATTTCCTGCTAGCTTGCGGCCTCCCTGGAAGCCTCCCTGATGAGCAGCATGTCTAGGCTCATGGGCTCCCTGCTGTGATCATCATGGGGAGTCCTGTCCTCTCTTATTTAAAATATTGAAACAAAATCTTTCTGCTGTTAATTAAATGAAATTTCATATTCCTACTCTGTGGGAAGTGAAAAATTAAAGATATTTCATTTCAATGCAGAAGGAATGTGAGTGTGGCCGTAAACTTGGCCATTCCTCCCATTACAGGAATTTGAGGTCCTGTCAAGCCCTTCTTACACATCAGTGCTCACTGCATTCCCCACTTCTGGCTGGGCAAAGAGCACTGGTGGAAATTCAAACCTGACAAATTAACATTTGCAAAAAATTAGAATAAAATAACCAACTGCTATGAATTTAACAACAAACGGGAGCCTGGGTTCCCAAGAGACCAACCACGTAGTGCAGCTGGCAAAAGAAGTTAACTGCATGTGGAAGCGGTTAGGAAAACAAAACAAAAATACAACTTTTGCACACAAACTCAAACTTCTATTCTCACCCAGGCCTTGGGAAAAAATAATGACGATGCTGAAAAGAGTAATTCATTTTTTAAGAAAGCATTTTCTGTCAGTGAATCCTGTTCTTGCACATAGAGAAGTAAAACAAAGCAAGACAAAAACAAAACAAACAAGAAGACTAGCAGAGCAGGCCAATAACAGGTATATAATCCAGATTTACTGAGCCACAGCCCAGCACCCAATCTTTTAGAATTTTACCAAGGTGAGTTTTACTGTCAGATTCTCAGGACATAATCTCTTTTTCATAGTCAGTCCCTGCCTATGCCCCCTGGAATGTCCTACTCACACCAGCAGCAGTCAGAGCACCCATAGATTCATGAATCATAGAATCACTCAGTTTTGACAAGACCTTAAAGATCATCAAGTCCAACCACAACCTGACCAAACTACCCTAACTGTAACAACCCTCTGCTAAATCATGTCCCTGAGCACCACATCCACACAGTTTTTAAACACATCCAGGGCTGGTGACTCAACCACCTCCCTGGGGAGCCTATTCCAGTGCTTAACAACCCTTTCTGTATTAAAGCATTCCCTGATATCCAACCTAAACTTACCCTGGCACAACTTGAGGCCATTTCCCCTCATCCTGTCACCCGTCGCTAGTGAGACAAAACCTACCCCGCTCTCGCTGCAAGCGCCTTTCGGATATTGGAAGAGAGTAATAAGGTGTCCCCTCAGCCTCCTTTTCCCTAGAATAAACAGCTGCAGTTCCTTCAGCAAAATACGGCTAGATTGTTCAGCTAGGCTGATATTAATGTGATCAAATTTTTCTTCTGAGCAGCCATTTATATGAACCTTTCCTCCTCAGGAACGCATGGTACAATTGGTACCTTCATCCCTGTGGGTGAGGATACAATCCAAATCTGCACTTTGGGACTCATTTTAGGCTGTATTTTAACCAGTTTTTCAAGATGGAGAAATGGCAGTGGCTTGAACAGCTAGAAGCTCAGCAGAGTCACTTGATTTCCTGCTTTTTCCATTAAAAGAATATGTTTTTATGACACTTCAGTTACTGGTTCAGAATATGCCATCCATCTACGCTGCATACACAGGCACACTCTTGCGCCAAGAAGTCCGTCCATTACAAAACACAGTCAGAGAGCACAGAGATCTCTGCCCAGCATCCTAAGGGAGCACTGTAACCTCAAGCATTATAACATCTAGGCCAGCATGAGATAATGTTTTGGCTATCTGGCTGTAGCAATTCACACAGCAAGCGTATGATTCTTTTGTGGCTAGCGTTGACTTTTCAGATTAAGGCCATAAAGTGTGTCAGAAGAAGTGAACCAGACATCTGGTCATACTGCTAGAATTTATGTGGGAGAAGCACCTGCAAGCCACTGAAAAATAAGATTTAAAAAATGGAGAAGGTGAAACCTGTGTAGTTTAGCATGCATTAAAGGTAAGTAAGAGGAGGCAGCTCCTCCTACTACAATTTCTGCCATGGCACTTATCTACATCACTTGTAGGCACTATAAACGTAAAGATTTCAATGAGAGAAGAGGAATTAGATGAACCATTTGTGCAAAGAGCAATGTGATCAGAGCTCCTGCGGCATGAAATAGACCTCCAAAGGAAATCTGAACTGCTCTTAAAGACTAAAGAGCTGCCTTGTCAGCATTACTGCAGACTCTTGTTACAAGGTGACTTGTTTGCATTGATTTGTAACAAAGACATGAGAGCAGATAGTGAAGGACAGCTTAGTATAAAAAATGAGAATAGTATTTTCTATCTATTATTTATTTTGCATTGCGTTGTCACTTTATTTATTTAATGCTGCTGCCATTTGTTTGATACAATACCTTATAATGACTGTGAAAACTGCAAGAAGAGCATCCAGGTCTTAGGGGTTCCGAGCCAACAACTCAACCACCAGGTTATAGTGCCCTTCTGCTCAGTTAAAGGCACAAGAGAAACATAAAAACCAAATCCAAAAAGAAACTCAATGGTCATGTTTTGGTGCTGTTTTACCAGGATTTTGTTGCTCATTTGCTGGCAATAGAGATTTTTGAAGGGAAGTAGATTTTTTTTGAAGGAAATTACAGAGGCAGCACAGAATTTTTTTAATTCTCATCATATTTAGAAGTTCATAGTTCACACTGCTCTCACAAATGGCAATTCCAGCAGTTGAGACAGCTTCCAACCATACAGATTTATTATATCATTTATTGTTCCAAAATAGAAAGGTTTTGTGCTAGGGGACACACTGCTAATTCTGTATTTGTAGCTGCCTCTTAAGGGGAAGGAAGTGATTCCCTGAAGTCCTAAAAGGATCTTGCTTCTCAGATCAGAAGTCCTATACATACCTTGACTGACTCACTAAGACCCATGCCTTGAATTACACCTTTCTTTCAATTGCCAGGAGATATCTTCCACACTTAGGAGACTACTAGAACAATCTGCCCAGGGAGGTGGTAGAAACCTCCTTCCTGGAGGTATTCAAGAACTCTGTAGATGTGGCACCGAGGGACACGGCTAGTGGCATGGCTTGACAGTTGGAGTAGATGATCTTAAAGCTCTTTTCCAACCTTTATGTTTCTATGATTCTGTGACTCCACATGGATGCTTTTCTTACAAAGTGAACTTGCACATTAAACAGATAAAGCTAATCATTCTCAGACAGAGAGGAACTGAACTAAACATTATAGCATCTACCAGAGATCTTGTAGTTCTAAGCTATCCAGTCTAAGGCAGACATTAACCAGGAACCAATAAGATCCGGTCAAACCAAAATGATGTGGAATATCTTTCCTTTCAATTTGCATGGAAATTCCAATTTCTCCAATGAAAAAGGTAAGTGCCTACAAAATTTAAGGCAAGAATCCTTTGAATCTTCACATTTTATCACATTTCCTGAGTTAGGAGCAGCCAAGTAGGGGATTTGTAGATTAAAAACTTTGGCTTTGATTACCTAAGATGTAGTTAAACATTTCTGCCAGAAAGTACTTGGATAGTGGTGGATGGCAAGCTGGACATGAGCCAGCAATGTGCCCTCACAGCCCAGAAAGCCAACCTTATCCTGGGCTGCATCCAAAGAAGTGTGGCCAGCAGGGCAAGGGAGGTGGTGCTGCCCCTCTGCTCTGTGCTGGTGAGCGCTCACCTGGAGTACTGCATCCAGATGGGGAGTCCTCAGTACAGGAGAGATGTGGAGCTGTTGGAGTGTGTCCAGAGGAGGGCCACAAAAAAGTGATCCAAGAGATGGAACACCTCCCCTATGAGGACAGGCTGAGAGAGCTGGGGCTTTTCAGCCTGGAGAAGAGAAGGCTCTAGGAAGATCTAAGAGCAGCCTTTCAGTATCTAAAGGGGAAGGGTGGGGGCTGTAAATATGAAGGGGACAGAGTCTTTAGCAGGAGCTGTTGTGATAGGACAAGGGGAAATGGTTTCACACTGAAAGAGGGGAGATTTAGGTTGGATATTAGGAAGAAGTCTTTCACAGTGAGTGTGAGGCACTGGCACAGGTTGCCCAGAGAGATGGTGGAAGCCCCACCCTGGGAGACATGCAAGGTCAGGCTGGATGGAGCTCTAAGCAACCTGATGTAGCTGTAGATGTACTTTTCAATGCAGAGAGTTGGACTAGATGGCTTTTAAAGGTCCCTTCCAATTCCAGTGAATCTATGATTCTGTGATGCCTACAGTAGAAGGGTATAAGATGTACAATCATGTTTCCAAACAAGTCTAGATGGAGACAGAAGCCTTCAGAAACTCTGCTAGCACCCCAAGCACTTGCAGAGGGAGACAATGCAGAATTCAAAGTGGAAGAGAAAGGTGTGGAAAAGAAGTCAAGGAAAGAAATATATGGGATAGTGGAAGTATTGAGTCAGAGGAATTCTGAGGGTTATGAAGGAACTACTATACTGCCTATGGAGAGCCAGGGAGAAGGGTACTTTTTTGGAATGTGCACAAGTGAACGACTCTTCACAAGTGCCATGCAGCTTGAGGGCTTTATATTATGGAAATATAAATGAAAAGCTTTTCAGATTTGTTGAAAACCTTTCATGACTTTTTACCATTTAGGGTTGGAAACACTGGCACCATCAAGTGAATCAGGACAGTGCCAGACAAACGAACAAGTAAGATTTCCTCCATTGAGAAAGAAGAAATTACATACATATATACATACACTTCTGGTTACAAAAGTAAAAATATGATGCCCCTAAATATTTCAAAAAACATGCAAATGCCAAGTGGTTGGTGAGAGTTGCAGAAACAGAGTCAAAACTGGAATTTGTATGGTTCTATTTCATCTTGAATGAACACATTCCACTTGCCTCAGTATAGATTGTTCCGTTTATGTTATTGCCCATGAACTACTTTCTAGTATACTGAAAGAAACAGTCACCTCTAGGGTACAGCTTCCCTCCTCCTGAGGCAGAGCACTAAAGTATGTCAGATAAATCACACCCTGCAATTCCTGTCTCTCTCCTCTGACTGTAATTGGAGCCCAGGGAGATTCTCTCAGATAAAGACATCCTCTGTAAATGTCTGAAGACATGGAGACATACAAGATGATTCCCATGCTAGCTAAAGGCTCCAAGAGACCAGAACAAATCAACCACTGGTTTAAAACAGAAATGTCAAGATTTATGGCAAGCACCACACCAATAATGAGCTGAGGTGGAGTCACTGAGCTATTCACAGGACACAGCTCCTCCTGCTCCACAAGCAATTCCAAAGACTTATAACCAGACTGGTTGTGTGGCAATGGGTTAGATGACTCCTTGTAGGTACACCACATCCTGTCACTGGTCAGGAAGAAACCTGAGGACTTCCAAGTCCCTTGAGCATAAGTTACTCAGAAAAAAGCCTTGAAGGATTTTGTTATTATTTAAAGGTATAAATGCCTTAAAACAGCATGACTAGGAAGGGTGGAGTAGGGGAGTTTCCATTTGACATATGTTGGTTGTTAATAAAAACTCTTGAATGCAACCCAAAGACCCACTGACTGAAATAAGTTTGACACCCAGTCCTAGCCAGTGAAACCCATACCCAAATCTCTCTATCCTCTGGTGCCTGGGTGCCAGATGTGTCAGCATCTAGTCAACAGCAGAGAGACCACAGTGTACTTCCTTGCTGTTACAAACAAAACCCAGTCCTGGCATGTGTCACTTAATAAATGTGCCTTCCAGTGCTTAGCATTGTGGTTCCCAAAACTGCTCAAGCAGCAGGAAAGGAGGATTAGTGTCTTTCCAGAAAGGACACGGCAGTGAGTCACGATCTCAGCACTGTGGTGAGTCACTTTGACATTGCTGCTGACTGCCTTGACTGTGAACATAAATGACAAAACATTCCCTTTGCATTAGAGATTATGGGCAAATCCCCAAATCCAGATTAGAAGATGTCTGCAGTCCAACTCTTTTCCAGATATGAACATCCCCTCTGTTTTCACTCATTTTCATGGCAATAGGAAACAGAGGAGCTGCAAGCTGAGACAACTGAGCCACAGCTGTTATTGCAGCTCTGCCCCATCACCCACTGAAGCAATGAGATACACCAATATCCTGGCATCCCACTGACTGTGGTACTTGCTGCTTCCCAAGACACAGCCTGTGGTTTGCAAAGAGTGTGCTTGAGTATCATGCTGTGAAATCTGCTGTCCACATTTTCACCAAACTGAAGCTATCTCCTCTCTGTGTCACAGGCCCTAGTTGCAGTTTAACATGGAAGGGGATAAATGCAATTTGCACCACTAGCACGAGGAGGGCAGTGATCACCTCCCCTGCACCTCACAGGTTTGTAACCTGCTAGACCTGCTGCCTCTGCCCTTCACAGCCACTGGCCCTGAAAGCAGAGCTTCTGCGGTGCTCTTGTAAGAGCATGTCTACTTGAAGGAGGCTTACATTCTCTCCCTTTCTCTGCCCTCTTAACACATGCCTCAGCAAAACCTTTTGCTCCTCATGGGAAGGAGCATCAGTGTCTGTGCTCTGGGGCAGAGTACCTCTCCCCAAGCACAGGGAACAGGCAGGGGATTTTCTATGCCTCCTGCCACATAACAAAAGTCATTCTTACTGTCATCCTCATCCTTTCTGATAAATATCTCTTTGCTTAATCTAAATTGAAACACTGTCCCTGAGCTGGAGTCACCATGCTGCAGAACTCACCTTCACTTTGTAAAGGGATGGCTTCCCTGAACAGAGGTTACACTTCCACAGGAAAATCTTCAGCCCTCAGGCAGCAATGACATATAAATCAATCCCTGGGTTTACCTGGTAAAATAATCCCAGCAGTAGTTGATCCTAAAGACATCACCTGCTGGGCCAACTAACGCATGCATTCCCAGCTCTATGTCTCACTGGCATCAATACAGATAAACAGAGACTTCCCAAAAGCCACTTCAGTGCTGAAATGTGTAACGAATCCTGTATGCAAACCTGAATATTGCACTAAAGCACCCCAGGCATTTCTGAGGGGTTTTTATATAGAGATAAAATAGCAACTCATAGCTTAAAGAAATCATGGCATGAAATCAGAGTTTCACGGCATGATCTATTCAACAGAATACCTGGCATTTAGATGGAAGCCAAAAAGCATTTCATTATACAGCATTCTCAAATAAGAAACACAATCTTATGCTTTCAGATGAAATATTTAGAGTGTGAAAGTGAGCAAGGAACAAACTATTATCAGCAGGACAAGTGAGACTTACCTGGGTGAGTTATCCAGTTACTTCAGGATGTCTACGGTTTGAAAAGTCTATTCATTGCATCTTAATGTGAAATTACCTTAGAGGAAGGACAAACTTGCATGAAAAACAAAACGTATCTAGAAAACTAAGATTTGAATTCAGACTCTGCACAGGTTGGATTTTCCAACTCTTCCTTTCTGTATTTTGCTGCTAGACAGCCCTAATTCTTTGACAACACTTCCCAAATTATATTTAAATGCATAGCATATGGAAAAGACAAAAGGAAAGAGCTGCTAAAACCTTTTCTTTACTATTTAATTTTCAGCAAGGTGCATAATAATTCAGAGAATGTGGTATCCAAGCAACAGGTCTGAAAGGGGCAAAGTATTAAAAGATTGTGCAGTCAATTATCTTAGCCTGAACATGCTGTTAGCTGGCATAATTGCCTTTGATGCAAGACATACTTTCTTTCTCATCGTTATAAATATTTACAGTATATGCAAAAGCCATATTGCTAATAAAGAATAAAATCTCTTGGAGTACTCTTCTCACATCCAGCACACTCACACTTTCTCCTCCAACCAGAACACCATATCTCAGAGTTACTAAAAGCTGCCAGCTTGAAACATTATTTTGATTTTCATTTAACTGTAGATATCGAAGTTTTATTTCTTGAGCATTCATAACACACTTAATGTCAGATCTATCTGTCTCGAAGGACTAAAAATAATTTTCCACTGTTTCAATCCCTTAGCTCCATTAAGCTAACATAGATGAAAGATAATGAGTAGGATTCTATATAGGCATCATTAAAAAAAGAGTAATATAATACCATACTACAGAATCTTCTTGATCAGAAGAATATATGCTAACCCCGGCCTAAGTGTTCCCCTGTGATCGCTGAGTCAAGGTTGAGGAGGATGATTCATAAGTAGGAAAAATACAGTTCAAATGTTCACTGTTTCCATGGTTGGCAGATAGGAAAAAGAAAACTTTCTATTCCTGCAGTGAATGTATATGATGGAAAGACAGCAAATGGATAATCTTAGAATGCAGAACTGGGCAACAGTCCTGGAAATACTCATTTAAAAAGCACAATGCTGTTCACACATCTAAACTGGGGTGTGTGCATATATTTGAAGCATTAAGATTTAGTTTCAAAACCAGAACTGTACCTTATGACGTGACAACACTCCTTCATAACTACAACTGAAGAGACTCAATACAGAACTAAAAATGATGTCTGCCCTAGGAATATATCTGGCAGTACAGAAGTGAGCTACTAGAAGGTGAGATACCAGACATAAAGTGGATATCAGGAAGGAGATGGCTATTGGCCTTCTTTCCCTAACCCAAGGTTTTTCTGGCAGAACCTGAGTCATCACTTTGGTAAACCAACTATTCAGACATAGTTGTGAAAGCACTAGAATGAAGGAGGACATATGGCATCTGCATGATTTCTGAATACTTGAAGTCTCAAACATATCCCCCTCTGCACTGCTCTGTACCAGAGGGATTATGGCTAATAAATGCCCATAGAGGGAAAGAGTTTCCCTATTTCTCCTAGCCTGCTGACAAACTCATGTCACTGAGGGCAGGAGCACAGGGATAGCTCTTGGGGAGAAACCCCCTCTCATTTCAAGTTGGCCATCTGGCACTTAGTGAACCAATATACCACCCTGAAGATTCCACCCATCCTTGAAGAAAGGGACACTTGAAAAATTGTCCTTAGTCTTAAATAGGAGACAGCATTTTGTGGTTGTCTTAAATCAAAATATAAAGTATAAGGAATGAATTACACCTGCAGATGAGCACAGATGAGTGAAGCTACCTCATAGCTATGTGTTATCCTGGTTTGGCTCCAAGGTGATGTCTTTTCTGGAAGGAACGGTAGGTAAGGAAAAGTTTCCAGACTTGTTGCCTTTAAGCATATTGACATCAACCTCTCAAGACATACTGTCACTCAAATACCCCTTAAACACATTAGTAAGAAGAAAGAAGACAGGTCATTGTCACCACTTACAGGCAAGACAAAATTCATAACAAAAAATAGGGATAACAATGACATTACAGTAGGTGACTGCAAAGTATATTTTACTAAAAGGAGTTGTGGAAGGCAATCCGCCAGTTGGAATCCATATAAATAAAACTATAAGAATTAAAAATTCTATGTGTATTGTGTTACAAGAACAAAATTTGTTTTGTTGGGTAACAGACAACCTCTCAAATAAGTATAAAAGAGATTATAATAATTGTAATATTATAATTTGTGTGTCCATCCTACTTGGAGTCTATCATAGAATGGCTTTTATTGGAAGGGACTTTAGAGATCATCGAGCTCCAATCCTCTGCTGTGGGCAGGGATACCAACCACTAGAGGTCAGACTGCCAACAGGATTGTATGCAACTGGACTGTATACTCTGATGTGAATTCAGAAAACAAAATACAAATCCATATAAATACCTTGTGGGTAGACCCAGAAACTCCTGCTTTAAAAGTCAGACTAAAATTATTAATATGATTCTCTAGATTGCTTTCATATCCTGTACATTCAACAGCAGGTACAGTTGTCCTTTAGGTATAGATTTGCCTCTGAGCTATTGGTAACTGATTTGAGAAGCAGTTTTGTTGATTACAGAGTAATTTTAAATTAGAACTCACACCTTCAGTATTCTTCACTGAACCTTAGATTTCACTGGATTTCAAACGATTCTGAAAGCAGCTGCAAAATAATAAAAGTGGATGCCTCAGAGCTAAACATAAATGAAATAGAAGACTAACAGCTCTGTCCCAAGCCAATTGCCAATAAGTAGTTGGCAGTTGTTGTTTGAGTTTACCTCCTACACACACAAAATTTGACAGTGAATGAAAGCCAAGTTATACTCTTCTGTATAACCTCAAGCCCTCCAAATCCTCTGTTGGGACTGACATTTGGGAACAGATTTTCTTAAAGTCTCTTATTCAGTTGCCTAAATTAGAGCTGAGTTCTTTTGCAAAATGTACTGTCTTGAAGAATTCAAGAAATTTGGCAAACACATGCTGTTCTTCACACAGATGAAGCAACACATCAAGCTTTCTGTACTAAGGAAAGGAGGTTGCAACAAAGGATTTAGTGTGCAGATGGGCTGTAGATGCTGCCAGTTCAAATCTCCTGTAAGTCTTAGAAACCCTACCTGATGGTCAACCAGCACTTCTGCCCTTCAAACAGGAAGATGACATCCTTAAAAGAATACCATAACTTCACAGCAATGTTATAACTATAAATATACATACGGTCTAACATGCAGCTATCAAACTCGTGGCAAAGCAGTAAAAAAAGTCTTATATGAATTCATATGCTGACCCTCCATAACTGTCCTCCCAAAAGACTCTCCATTTTAACCTAATAATTTATTTCTCTTTTTCCTTGCTTTATTTGCCTGCAGTTAATAAAGCTTTCCTGAGGTGCAAGATCTTGCATCTTACTATGGAGTAAAAAAAGAGCCACCAGGGAAACAGATACCTAGGCTGTGGGAACAGGTCCATCCCATAGAGTTTTTGTGGAAGCTCAGATCAACTTAGTTCAAACATCTGTTTAAATATCCTAAATCCATTCTTCTGATCTGGTGTATTACAGTGTACTTGTACATTGGTTAGGGAAGCAGCATCATAGGAAACAGGACCACTTGGGATTACCAGCCCCATGGGGGGCTCTTTGGATTTGGTGACTTCACATTGACATGCATCTCAGTTGCACCAGGCTGCTTTCTCACTACCCCTCTTCAAAAGAACCAGAGGAGAAAATACGACGGGAAAAGACTTATGGTTTGAGAAAAAGACAGGGAGATCACTCACCTATTACCATTACAGGAAAGACTTGATATAAGGTACAGTAATAGGCAATGAATTACATTAATAACAGCCCAGAGCAGTAAGAAACTAAAAGCAAACTAAAAACACCTCCTCCTTTGAGCAGCTTGGGAGAATGGGGAATAGGGTCTGTGGTCAGTCCTTAATGCTTCATCTCTGCCCATCCTTCATGATCACTCTATCTTCGCTCTACATGAAGTACCTCTACCACTGGCTGGGAGACCTTACCAGTTCAGACACCAGTCATCAAGCTTTTTTCCATTACTTTCTTTTGCTGAGAATTAAGATTCTGCATACAGTAATGATTATTTCAGAAACATTTTTCCTTGCCTCACACACTGTAATTGTATTTCATATACTTAATGCAGTATTAAGTCTTCAGGCACACTGAAGGGGCAGAAAGAATATTAACTGCTTTGCATATATATTTCTGGAGACATCTTGGTGCCTTTGTGTCTCAGAACTCAAACTTTTTTTTTTTTAGAAACATCCAGGTTGTCAACAAGACTCAACTATTAAATCCTTGAAAGCATTTAAGAAAAAAAATGGAAATGGGAGTAGGGGAATTGTTTTTTTTTTGGAGATATGGAACATTCTAAAGTGTGTTATGGTTTAAAAGCTGATCTTTATTGAGAAAAGGCCACTGGACCTTCCCAACTCACCCACTGGCTCAAAGATAGAATGTTAATAAAATAATAACATCCTCTTTGGCACAGTCAACATGAGTTCAGATCTAAAATTGTATCATTGAATCACAGAATCATAGAATGGCCAGGGTTGAAAAGGACCACAGTGACCCTCTAGTGTCAACCCCCCTTGCAATACACAGGGTCACCAACCACCAGATCAGGCTGCCCAGAGCCACATCCAGCCTGGCCTTGAATGCCTCCAGGGATGGAGCATCCACAACCTCCTTGGGCAATCTGTTCCAGTGCATTACCACCCTCTGTGTGAAAAACTTCCTCCTCATATCTAACCTAAACCTCCTGTCTCAGTTTAAAACCATTTCCCCTTGTCCTGTCACTACCCACCCATCCCCCCTCCTGTTTATATGCTCCCTTCAAGTACTGGAAGGTCTTAATGAGGTCTCCCCATATCACCTCTGTATCCTACAGATGGGTTTAAAAAAAGTAAGTAAAGTATCACTATTTTCCTTCAAATGTGACCATCCATTCATTTTGTAGAAAGAATGAAAGCATATTTGATCAGGGAGGAGACACAAAAATTTATCATTGAAACTGATAAATTCAAGAGTAAACCAGTGGGCACATTTTGCTCAGATCTAATAGAGCACAGTCTCTTTCACTGCAGATCACAGAGAGAATTCCAGCCTCAGAGGTATGGATGTACATACAAAGAACATAAGGGGCCAAGCATCACATCCCTCCCTGTAATACAAACATTCCCATTTCCTTTCACAGCATGAATAAGGATTGCTTTCAGAAAATAAACTGTTGGGATGAATGGATGCAAAATTGAAGCTTAGCTAATGAGATGCTATTACAGCTCCATAACACAACCGAGGTACAATGAATAGCAACAAACCTCGACGCCTGTGAAATACGCAGGTGCAGGCATGGTAAAGCTGCAGGCTATAGTACTCGCGAAGTACCAGCAGATGGTGCTATGAAGACAGGCATGTTTAAAACACAGCCCAGCTGTTCTGAAAATAAATTCGATGAGCACCAACCAGAAAGAGCTGCCTTCAGTAAAGATATCAAGTAATGTAGTAATATATTTCCTCCTTCAGAGCAGAATGTAGAACAGCATAAGGGCAATTTCCTTCCCAATTAACCTGCTTTCAAGTGATGCTTTATTTATGGCTATGTTTAATAGCACATGTGCTGGTGATCATACACTGATCTTCCTCAGTACCCACAGATATTTCATTGAGACTTCATTCCTGCTTGATATTTCACAGAGTTGCCTTGAAGGTGAGAACAGTTCAAGACAGACATCCATGAAAACAATGACGATCTCAATGTGGGTAAATACTGTGAAAACTTTGGAAACATGGTGCTAGCAGAGCTTCTATCCCTTTTGCTTGGCCATGCAGGATAGTACTGATGTTTTCTTTCTCATACAAAGCAAGAAGCTATATGCTTGATTATTTTATGTTCTCCATTTAACAGTTTCTGAGATAGGACTCCAACTCACAGCATGTTTCAAAGCGTACAGGTGCAGTTGCATAGCTGCAGAAGGATGGAGCATGAGATTATTGCAACACCAGAAAACCAGAGTGGGATCAGAAGCAGAAGAAAAAGTAGCCATAAAAACAATCATGCTTTTTAGCTTAATGTATAGTAAGACAGTTAATGGTACATTAGTCTAATAGGTATGACAAGAGCTGTACATATTCAGGATTGCTAAGAATAATGACTCTGGATTGAAATATGAGCCACTCTAGGTACGCCTTTCACAGCATGAAAGCACTTCTACCTAATGACAATGACCATTTCTTTAAAATTCTGTCTTCACAAATGCCTACTTACAAAACTTCCTAAGTTTTCTTAAGAGCTTTTTCCTTCTACTTGTATCTTGTTCAGAGGGAATAATTAAGTTTAAGGAAGAATGCAACTGTTTTAATACTGTAAAAATCTCTAGAACTGGTGTGTGTTTGTTGGCTATTTTTTTTTGTCTCAAGAAAAGATTTCTTCTGGCTTTCTGACCACCAGGTAGGAAGGAACCAGGGCCAGCACCCACCTCTGACCTACCATCTACCAGCCCCAGGACCCAAAGCAGTACATCATGCATCAGGCTGCACAACAGAAAAACAGACAAAGCCAGCTGACACATTCCGGTCAGACAGTGAGATTTACTGATCCAATGCAGAAAAAACTAGCCCATGGCTAAGATGAAGCTATACTTTCGGTATGCACTTCTACATTGATTTATTTACAGTTTATTTCATAGCACATTTGCTATACCAGAAGCCAAATCTCCCTATAACATAAAATACAGTACACCAGTATGTGCTTCTCTCCTTGGCTAAGAAGCCATGACATCTTTAATTACAATATTTAATCATTAGATATCTCTAAAGGGGAACTAGAAGACCTGAATTTCCTGATCCAACTCAGGTTTTCATCCTGTGATGAGAGACCCCACCTTGCAAGGTGAAGATGTGTCAGCAGCAAAGAGGAAAAAAGTGTCGCAGAGCCCCACTGACCAGAGTCAACACTGCCAGGCCTCATGGCTGGGGCTGCAGGTCCCCATCAGGACCACTACCTGTGTCCTACACTGGGTCATGGAGCAAGCAAGGTGCCACAGCAGCTGTGTGTGATGCGTGTGGGGGAGAATAAAGCAGGAAGTTGTGGCTGGGTGGGTGAGATAGCAGTGAAATGAGACCTGCTCATTGTGAATTAGTAAGTAAGCCCATTTATGCAGTTGGACTCCCTTGCTATAGTGCAAATACACACTGTCCATCAACCAACATGGTGAGTCACATGCTGTCTGGACAATGCTATTAGCTAGAGAAAGGGTTCTCCACTTTAACCCTCAAATATTTGAGGAAGTTCAAAGATGAGCCTGATTTTTTCTGTTTACTCTGACTCCATGCTAGATCAAATCAAAGCACAGGCCCCTAATGCTAAATGTATTTCAATTCAGAATTAAGTTATTTCCTTTTCTTCTTTACTTTTTTTTTTTTAAACAGGAATAAAGTCTGGCCTTGACAGAAGAATCCATTACCACAGTTTCAGATTGTACCACTCACATTAAAGACTTATAACTTCACTCTTTACTGATTTACAATTAATATTAGACAAGCACAAAACAAATATACTCCTCACTCAATCCAGCAGAACATAAAATCACTTGTCGTACCAATAAAGAAATTCATTTACTGGTTTAGCTCTCATTAGTTCCAACAAACTTTCCCTCATCATTCCACTTGTCTGTGATGACCTGTTTGATCAATAAAGAAACATGAAATCTAAGCCAAGTTAGTTTTCATTAAGATGCTTTTACCCTTGCCCATAATGTCTATCTGTTTTCAAGTGACAGGTCCAATATGATAATGAGGTTGTTTCCTTCTACTGAAATAGGAATTTCCTGCTGACTTTAAGAAGATTTGCATGCAGACTGAAGGTTCATCTTGCTAAATATCTTTGTCAGTGCCCGACCTTGCACCTTCTTAACTCAATCAAGAAAATACAGAATAAGCCATTTAACACTAGTAATGGATTAGTAGTTCCACCATCTCACTGTAGTTAATTGTCCGAGTTGTTTCTGTTAGCACAGTGGCTAGAGACAGTAGGCAGTAACATTGCATATATTAGATAGTATCTATACAGTTAATAAGTATACAAATGTTATACAGTACACAGAGAAGTTAGGCTGATAAGATCACTGCGTTGGAAAAGATAATTGGATATAAATGAAAGGTACTCACCAGCATTGTAGGCTCACAAAACTCCACAACAAGGAATCACCAGAGAGAGAGATCCTTCCTCGCTGGCAGTCAGCCCTTAAATGGGGTCTAGGAGAGGTGGAGCCAGGCTCCACCCCTTCCTGTCACACAGCTGAATTGCCTTCACCTGTGCTCCTGTGGCTGACTCAGTGCTTGCTTCAGGTGGTCAATCAGAGGTTCAGGCTGTGATTCAATGGTTCCCATACACTATCTTAATTGGAACTGGTGCCGTAAATTGACATTCAAGACCCACCTGGACTCCTACCTGTGCAACCTGGTGTAGGAAGCCTGCTTTGGCAGGGAGGTTGGACTCGATGATCTCTAGAGGTCCCTTCCAGCCCCTACAATTCTGTGATTCTGTGACTTACTTTCTGCCTCAGTTTTTTGGCTCTGAGTGTTTGTTTGGATTGTAGATCACCCTTAGTATCACAATACGTATATTTTTTCCTCATGTAACCTTCAGTGTCTTTATATATGGCACAAAGTGCCCCTTCATTCCACCAGAATGTTCTACCTTTATTCTTATTTTATTTTCAGTGCTCTATGATACTCTATTAGTACGATACTCTACTAGCACAACTGACCCCTTGGCACAAAAGCTAATACTTCTCCTAGGATATTAGTCAGAACATTATGAGTCTAATTCCTCATCATGTTACATCAAAAAGGAAAAACTCTGAAGGGGAAGGAGCAGACAGTGTATTAGACAATTTGCTCAATAAACAAGAGTAGTATTTTACAGCTGCAGAGCACGTTTTAGCTAAGAGTCTTGATTATATGGGGTTATGTCAGGGTTATTCAGTTAAGCTGATATATGAGAAAAATACTTGGTGTTTGAAGAAGAGATCATGACAGTGACAAACAACTAAATTGTTTCATCATTAGATGAATTTTGTCATGTTCCTGAAGCAGAATTTTGTAGTAAGCTGCGTGCAAAGACAGATTGATAAGCTTATTGAAACCAAAGAATATCAAAAAGACCTGAAATCTATTACCAACTAGCAGCATGTCTACACCTTTACATCACCTTTGCCAGGAGGAGCTGGAGCGGAGGGAGCATTAACTCTGTGACACAAGGTGACAAAATAAGTGGAGCCTGAGGTTCCTTAGAAGAGACAGGAAGGAAATAGCCACAGCATCAGTGGCTGCTGAGGAAGAAATACTGCTCCAGTCCAGAGGGATTCGCACTAAGAAAATGGACAAGAAGTAATGGATGCAAACTGGAATACAGAAGGCAGTGAAGATCAGGAAGCACTTCCGAGCTGTGCAGGTGACAGAGCACTTGCACAGGTTGCCCAGAGAGACTGTGGAGTCTCCTTCTTGAACATCTTCAAAACCCAACTGAACATGGTACTTGTCACCCTGCTGTAGGTGCTCCTACTTGAGTAGGTGTTGGGCCTGGTCACCTCCAGAGGTCCCTCCTCAGCTCAACCATTTGGTGATTCTGTGGAAATGGATTGGAAGATCAGGACCCAGTGTGTGGGGTAACCACAGCAGGATATCTGAGTTACATTATAGAGCTCTGAATAGTTGTGGGGCACTCATGCCACAATTCCTTGAAATTGAATTGTGGGTCCAGTGTGCCACCCTGCAAACAGATCAACACAGTTCGAGTAAGGTTTAATGGTGGAGGAAACAAGGAGTTTCCCATTTGCTTCAGAAAAACTTTCAGTAGACTAGATCAGGGTTAAAAACTGAGCTAACTAAAGAGGAGTTAAATGCTGTTGATGGTGCCACTCTTCAGGGAGGAAACAGAGCTGTGTTATTTCAGCCAAGGGCTCCCACTAGTGTTATTCTTTATTCCAGTTCCATCAGTTGAAGAAGGAACTGAAAACAGAGGATTATTAAAGAGAAGAGAAAGTATGATAAGATAAAGCAGCTGTCAAAACAGTTAGACTCACTGATACTTTCACATGTGATTCATCAGTTTTAAACTTCATGCGTGTTGCCAGTTCCTCAAAGCTTATGCAATCTGGAAATTTCTTCTTGGCATGTTGAAAATAATTGGATTCTGTTGTCATTACCTAATGAAGAAATGCAACACTGTGAAAAACTATCAGCAACATAGATGTTAGTTGGATCTTTGGGACAGACATTCTAAACAAGAATGAAGTTGAAAGTGATTTGCCACTGCTGTTTGTAATTATACAGGGGCATGTGTTACGGCCGGTCCTCAGAACATATGTTGACCTAAAGTCAATGGGAAGTTAGTCAGGCTAAAAACATTCATTAAATGTGTGGCGTGTTCCTTTTATTTTCAAATAAAAGCTGTAATAACCTGGTCTTAAAATGTTATGAAGATTTGGATGGCAGGTGGGTGATAGGTGACAGTAGAAGACAAATCTTTTGGAAGCAGTGCTAAAGCTGACTCATGTAAAAGCAGTTATTTTCATAACTCAGTATTTAGAAAGGTTTGAATTAAGCAGTCATGAATTCTCACTGCCTAACAATAGCCAGCACACTTTTCCAGACCTTTCTGTGTAATGCTGAGCATTTTCAGTGTTCCAGCAAAGACCACTATTTTAGAAACATGCATTCTAACACATGCCTGCCTTGGATTTGCATTTCTAACAGGCATGATTAGCATGCACAAATACGAGCTACTAACTGGAAAACAACAAGCTTCTCAGCTTTTTGCTCTATACATGTAAAAATTGGATATCTACATAGGAAGAAAGCACAGCAAGGACCATACAGACAGAATTTTAAAATTTGGACTAGATACAGAGGTAAGGAACAATTGAAATTTGCATCTACTCTGGCAATTTCCATGTTCACATGCATCCCTTATTTAATAGAGACTTCGTATTTATTCACTAAGTGCCAAGAGTGGCTGACATGGCTTGGGAGAGAAGCCAAACTGCTTTGTACTAGCACTTGGTGGACTACTGAGAAAATTATAAATTATTTAATATAAAAAAGCCTTGGGAAAAAAAAAAGCCACAAGGTAACCCTATTGCTACGTACAAGGGAGAAACATCTCTCTCAACTGATCTTGGAAAAGCACAACCAGATGTGTGGCTCAGAAAAACAAGTTACAGAAATCCAGAGGGGACATAAATATTGTGAGTACAAGCACATTGAAATGACCTATCAAATATATGGTCAGTTTTCCACTTTCTCTTTCATTAAGCTTCTAATTCAGGTTTGTGCACCTACACATTAAGAGTCTGGTTTTCACCAAATATCATCACCCGTTATCAGTGGGACAGCAGTTAGGAAAGAGCCAGTGAAGAAACCTTGAGTTTGAAACCCCAATTCAGTTTCTCGGCAAATAACTACAAATAAATGTCCATTTATTTGTAATATTTTATTTAGATGACCATTTTTTTCACTGACAGTGTAGGCACTGTCTCATTTAATCTTCTCTCAGAGACATTCATTTTCAGTCAGGTACTAGAATTATGGAAATTATTCAAAGACAGCTAAGAGAAGAGAAGAAAGAAGACTTCCAGGTCCCAGAAAACAAAATCACAGAATTGTACAGGTTGGAAGGGGCCTCTGGAGTTCATCAAGTCCAATTCTTCTACTAAAGCAGGTTCCCTACAGTAGGTCACACAGGAAAGTGTCCAGGTGGTTTTTGAATATCTCCAGAGAAAAAGACTCCACAATCTCTCTGGCAGCCTGTTCCATTGCTCCATTACTCTCACAGTAAATAAGCTTTTCCTCACATTCATATGAAACTTTCTATGTTCAAGTTTGTGCCCATAGCCCCTTGTTCTATCATTGGACACCAGCAAAGAGAGCCTGGACTCATCCAGTTGACTCACACCCTTTAGAGATTTATAAGCATTGATAAGATACCCTCTCAGTCTTCTCTTCTCCAAACTGAAGAGTCCCAGGTCCCTCAGTCATTCCTCATATGGGAGATGCTCCAGGATCCTCAACATCTTTGTAGCCCTCAACCGAACTCTGTCCAGTAGTTCCCTCTTGAACTCACGAGCCCAGAACTGGATACAGTACTCCAGATGTGGCCTCTCCAGGACAGAGTTGAGGGGGGATCACCTCCCTCAACCTGCTGGCCATGCTTTTTTTAATGCCCCCCAGGATACCACTGGCCTTTTGGGCCACAAGAGCACACTGGTGGCTCATGGCCAACCTATTGTCCATCAGGACATCCACGTCTTTCTCTGCAGAGTTCCTCTCCAGATGATCATCCCCTAACCTCTACTGATGCATGTGGTTATTCCTTCCCTGATGCAGGGTTCTGGACTTGTTGAACCCCATAAGGTTCCTCTCCTCCTAACAACTATGTATGAGGCAAAGCTTTGACATGGTGAAATCAGTGGCAAAATTTTGATTCCCTGCAACTCATGGGGCTGGAACCTGCTTACAACATTGGCTTTCACCAAGCAAATCAACATTCCAAATTAAAAAAACTTTTCTTTAGCACTGAGATTCCCACCTCAAGAGGGAAGATTCAACCCAGGAAAGGATTGTGGGGACAAACATGAAGAACAGCTGAATGTCCCATGGACACTCCATGAAAACTGATGAATGCATTCCTTTCTCCCCAGTAGCTAAGCTGCCAGATTTTGAGAGTATTTGATCTTCTCAGATGCCCTATCTGAAGGTGTAGCCTTTACCATCTTAGTGAAATGATGGGGCTCTTTTTTAGGAACAGTTCCTACTTCTTGATCCTGAAAGAAATGATGTTTTTTTCTCAATACACTTAGGTCCTATCACAAGGCTGACTTGAGCCAGTGGGAGTTCTCTGTCTTTCCCTAGCAGCTGTCTTTGGAAATAAAATAAAATATGTAAGCAGATTTATGGATGTATGTAGCAGTGCTGCCAATAGTGAAAGGGCAGACTGACTTGTGCCCTTAGACCTACCATCCACCAAGTTTTGCATAAACAAATAGCAGTTTCTTTTTGAGTCTTCCTCAACTTGTATTCATTTAGAGTGGCACACTTAACCAAAAGCATCTCCTGTTTGAAATATAAAAGCCTCTGAGGGAAGAAGTATACTTGCACTCGGTTTGATTTTAACAGGAGGAAGAAAAGTACTTATCTTAACCATTCATGGAAATTGACCTCTACAACACTAAGACAATGCAACAGTTTGAAAACTCATAGGCTGCTAAAGAGATATATGAAATTGCATGCACAGCTGCAGTGCAGCTGCACTCAGAAGTCTATAAGAAAGCCGAGTTGTCTTTTGACAGATTAACTGAAAAAGGTGATGCTACTACTGTGCCAGGTCTATGCCCACGCTGTCTTTCTTTGTCCATGCCTATAATAACATACCTGCATTTTCTAAAGAAAGTCTGCATTCTTTCTTCCAAGAAGTGAATCAAAATCAATTAGCCCTGAACTTTCAATCAACTTTTGGCAATCGTTCTTGAAGAATAATTTTTTTTTCAAGTAAAGAATGAAAAATCTATTTCCTTGTGTAACTTCTCTATGAAGCGCACACAATGCTCCTATTCACACTGCCAGAACAATGAAGTTTGTCCCTGGTGATTGAATTAAAATGCTTCAACTTTTTTTTTTTTTTTTTTTGACTAAATCCTGATTTTATTATTACATTTTTTTATTACAAGAGCTGAACCAAAAACACTGCCTCCCATTTTATCATATTGGCCACAGCATCAGAGGTGGGTATTGGAAATTCTTCCATGGGGAAAAACTTGCACTCACTGACACTCATTGACACTGGTTCTAGGAGAAAAACAATGTTGATAACATACTGATGCTTATAGCTGCTTCTAAACAGACCTATACAGAGCCGAGGCCACTCACAGTGAAGGGCCCAAGGACCTGGGAGGGAACAGAATTAGGACAGCTGACTTAAACTGGCCCAAAGGATATTCCATACAATATGATGTCATACAGAAGGAGCTTCGAAGGGAGTGGGAGTTCATCTCTCTCCCGCTGCTCAAAGGGTGGTGAGCAATTGCTTGTACAGCACTTGTTATATACACTCATATATATATATATTATTTTTTCATAATTATTATCCTTTTTTTCCCCTATCTTAGTACATAGTTTTAGCTCAACCCACGAGTTCTCCATTTTTTTTCCCTGATTCTCTCCCTCATCCCACTGGGAAGGGGGGAAAGTGAGAGAATGACTGTATGGTGCTAAGCCCCCTGTCGGGTTAAATCAGCACAGAGCACAGAGAGGTGGTGGGTGGTGCATTTCAACAGTGGTGACAGCAACATGAGAGATAAACCACAGTGCAGGCAGCCACGCACAGGTGTACGACCACAAAATGAGAGCGTCTCAATCAGATCATCTGTGTGAATTATCTAATGGTGGTAACTATGCTGACAAATATTGTAGTGTAGTTGAGAATTTGCTCTATCAAATAGTATTACTATCTTCTTTGTGTCTTTTGTAGTTTCCATGATAATAAATAGGAGGCATTACTTTCAAAGCAGCCTCGTATTTTACACAGATAAAAATATTAGCACAGTAGATTTCATTCCACAAGAACACCTTTTCCAAATCTTCTCCAAAGCACAGTTTCAAAGTCCTAGAGCACAGGGAGTTGGTAAAGCTTCTGCCTGCTCCTGCCTGTTTCCCAGTCCCCATAAGGGGGAAGCCAAGTTCTGTTAGTTAGTTGTAGTAAAAAGCTGCAGTGAACTTAAGTATGAGTAGCATAGGACATTTTCCCTTAACATCTGTTATCCTTGTGATGGCTCATGTAGAGTTAAAGCACTCCTTGTGGCTCATTGCCAATGGACCTCTGCAATGGACCAAACTCATTCACAGCACTGTAAGGGCCAGAGAGAATTTACTTTCTCTGTGATCTTCCCTTTGAGCAACAGGACGATCAAGCCAACATAAACCACACTGCTTTGCTGTCTCTCTTGACACCCACACAAATGTTCTGCTATGGGCTTTGGTTAGGAGGCACTGTCATTCAAGCCCAATCATTCATTGAAATTAATAACATGTGTAACTGTCCCTTTTGTGCTGGACTAGTATGGAAGTTGGGTTTGGATCTGCTGCCTTTCTACCACATGCAATAGGGTTCAGTCCACAGGCAGGTGGAAGTCATACAGCACCCAGGGTGCAGGCCAACGCGTGAAACAGGGTTTAGAAATTGAAACCTGCTTATGAAGTACAGTAACCACAAATCTCTCTTATGTGGTGTCTACATCTTTGTCTCCCACACGTAAGATCATGATTCCTGAAATCATTACCTAACAACTCAGCTGCTCTGAGGAAGCAAAGTACTTGCAACTGTTTTACAAGCAGCTCAGGTCCTCAGGAGCACTAAGTTGCACAGGAGAGTGTGTGCTGCATGGATGGATTAGCTAAGGGAGAGCAGACTGCCTATAGACGTTCAGCCACGTCCCCAGGTAGAGGAGCTGACAAGAGTATGCAATCCACAGCCAGTACCACTTCAGGCCTCGCCTCCTGGGAACTCTGTATCAACAGCTAATGCTAAATAACTCCAAGCAAGTATGTATCGTTATCCTCAAAGGACTACTTGAAGTACTCAGACAAATATGCAAAGCCATTTATCAGCTCACAGCAGAATCATCTTGGGATTTGTCTGCCTCGTCCACATGAGGGCAAAAAATAGTGTCCTCTCCTTTTCTGAAAATACTGCAAAAGGTGAGCATTTCATAGAATCATAATATGGTCTGTATTAGAAGGAACCTCAAAGCGCACCCAGCCCCAACCCCTGCCACAAGCAGGGCTGCCCCCCACCAACTCAGGCTGCCCAGGGCTGCATCCAATCTGGCCTTGAGTTCGTCCAGGGTGTTCACATTTCTAACAAACCTTAGAGATGGTATGAACATGGTATGACACCATGGGCAAGTTCATTGTCACTCGTTTTACAGAGGAAACAGTACATGGGGTAGAATGTATGATGCTCTTAATGAGCATACAAACCTAATGCATCGCAGCCAGCCTAAGTACCTTGACTCAAAATCAAAAATATTTGTTAACACAGAACTATTCCATAAAAAATATAAAATATTTCCTAATGGGAAGCTTTTTGTGCCAAAATGATCCTTCTAATGGTCCGTGCCTTGCATTGGCCATGACATTAAGAACTGGAAGGGCTGTTTTTATGACACCAACATATCAACTCTTTATACATATATGCAAGGGTTTCATGTGTATAGATTTCTCATCTGTGGAGTCTTAAGTACTGCAGGCAGTCTTGTCTGCTGACAATCTGATTTGAGGTTGGTAAATGTGGGAATTGCTCCAGAATCACAGCATACAATCCTCTCAATCCATTTTATTTTGCAGGATTTCTTTAGGAGGACTTATGTACAACTGACTAATCCTATGCAAAATTTATCTTTCACATTCTTTTATACTTGCATCTTTATTAATTCATTTCTGTGAGCCTGTGGACACTGCCAGATGTCAATAGATGGTGTGCCGTATGCTCTACTGCCTCAGAGAGTCATAGAGGATTGTGTCACTTGCGAATACTGAGAACAACACAAAATTCATCTCAGATTCTCCTCTAATTTCATACTGACCTTGGGAATGAAAGTGATCTGATAATGTCTGCTTCCTGAAATCTGTGACCTTCTACTGAGCTTGAATGTCACTCCCAAAGTTCTCTTTGAGATGCGTTATGAAGCCTTTCTGAAGACTGGAGTGACACTGGCTATCCTCCAGTTTTCGGGCACCTCTCCCATTTGCCAGGACCTTTTGAAGATTATAGAGAGCAGTTCTGATCATCTCCTCCTCAATTCTAGGGAAGCCTTCCATCCCCAGACTCTCTCCCTTACCTCTGGAGTCTGTGATTCTCAAGGGGAAAACAACAAGTTTTTTCAATTATTATAATGCAGCTTTTTAGGAGTTAAATCTTTAAGCATGTATTCTTGAAGAACATTGTCACATTCTCTTTCTCTCCCTGTCCCTAGGGTGAAAAGAGTCCATGTGAATGGAAAAGAGTTTATGTGAATCATTCCTTTTTATGAAACAATGGCAAAGATATTCAAATGTTTCACTGCTTATTATCATGCTGATGACAAAATCTTTGTCTCTTTATAAAGAATTTATATGTGGGCGGAAGAGGGCTAGAAGAGAAGGGAAATGACCCCTGAAAGAGCAGTTACTCTCTAGAATTCACCAAAAAGAGAGAGCTCAGGGCAATGTTTAAAAAAACATTTTCCTTTCTTTAAAGGTCATAGTCAATTCAGTAACATCAGAACTGCTGTCTTCTTCATCACCTTCATACATATTTGAGTTGTAATTTTTTCTTGAAACTATAAATGTTCCAGAAATGCTAAAATGCCAAAAATGCTGACCCATTTCCATTTGCCAAATTGAGAGGAAGATGGTATCCATGATGTGATAACTGTGGGAAGCAACAAGTCAGAGGTGACCATCAAGGGGAGTTATGTAAGCTTTTCTTTTAAGAGTTCTCCAGCTACAAAAAACTGATTGTTGTGTTGCTATAGCTGTCCTATATTTGAGGGTAAAGTTGAGCTGAAAATTCAGAATCTCCTAGGAGATGTTTAGAGATTGATAAAATGACTTCCTGTGACTTTGGTAGCTTAGTTTGAAACCGCTCCTGTAAGGCAGCTGTATGAGTCTAGAGCCAACAATATGGAGCATGTCTTGCTCTCTCCACAATTTCTCTAGTTAAACACTCAGCTATTCCTATCATCCTCTTAGTTTTACTACTGAAAAACAATGCATACACTATCACATGTGTGTTCTTTAAAACCACATTAGGATCTGATCCTCTGGTAGATCATATCCACTAACTTCCTTGGTTTGGGGCTTTTAATATTTTTGTCACCTCAGCTGAAACAACATGGCATTGTCCTCACGGTGAAAGTGCCAAGGATCTCTCCACTATTTCCATTTAGTAGTAAGACATCAGCTATTTTCATAGAGTCACAGAATCATAGGATGGCTTAGGTTGGAAGGCACCTCAAGGATCATCAAGCTCCAACCCCCTTGCCACAGGAAGGGCTGCCATTTTAAACATATAATTTCCAATTACTCATAATGCTTCTAGGAGTAACACATCAGCTAGACATGATTGCTTCATATTTCCTGTTTTCCCAGAATTTTAAAATTATTTTTGAGAACTAATATCTTCCCAGAACTTCTTTTTAAAAGAATATCTCTTAATTAAATAAATTAAATTAACAGATAAAATGTAAATGACTTCATCATTGTTGTCCCACTGGCATACAATGAAAATCCTGTTAAAACAATCTGGACTCTTCCTTCAACAGACAAAATATGCTTATTTTCCTTCTTCATAGCTGACAAAAGACAATAAGGTCACATTTTTTATTTAGCTAAATCACGATCAGATGTTTGGGTGCAATCATGACTAAGATCCAGTATTTTCAGTATCTACCACAATCACTGTAAAAACATCCTTGCAACTTTCAGGAACGTGGTAAACATTCTTAACACAATAGCTGCATTTGCTAACACTGTCTACTGACATGCTTAAAATACATACTCATAGTCTTCACTCAGCACTAAGGGAACTGGTCAGTAAATATTTGCAAGCAGTTATACAGAGCAGGTAAGAGTTGTAGCCACTGCTGGCTAGTGAAGACTGTCTTTCAGATCAGGGATCCAGAATATTCCAAACTTGCCAGATTTCAGAGGCATTTCAATAATAAAGAATGGTCCAGAGCTCACTGAAGTAAACGGGACCATCTTGTTGATTCTCAGTGTCCTTGGCTCAGAACTAGACTACATTTTTTTCTATTTACATTCTTTTCAAGGCATTGTAAAATAAATAAATAATCAAACAAACAAATTTATCCCACAATCATATGACTGTCTTTCTTTTGGCACAAGGCAGGATTTGCTGAGAATATCTTTAAACTATTTCACTAGCTACATAGAGAGAGCATATTTGCTAATTTCTGTGATGATTTGTAGACCACTGAGGTCTTGGTCTTGTAATTACCTTATTGGGGTACTTACATATTAAACCCTGCATGTACTCAGTTGTATGACCTACTTGCTTGGAGGATAGAAACCTACAGCAGTACACATTCTCTTTTATATAAACATTAGCATATCAAAATGCTCTTCTGAATGTTTTCAAACAATTAAGTAACGGTTACTTCTAACTAAAAAAAGAGGAATGTTTATCATTTCAAAAATACCATACAGCATTGTGGATCTGGAAATGAAGCAAAATTTTTCATTCAACAGTTGTCAAGCATTGATCCATTGTTGGTGAAATAGCAGGGAAAAAAACATTTTGTGAACATATTTGAGAACATTTTCCTTTTTCTAACAGTGTATTGGAACGGTTATTCACATATGAATAGGAACAGGATAATCATCAGAAAACATACTCTCTTAAGTACTGACATGAAAACAGAAAACAGATTGAACTAACCAGTGGAATACCATGGGTAGGTTACTGTTTTCTTCTGGTAAAGTCAATTCACTTCCAGCCTGGCAACAGATGAGAGGCAGACCACAGCTACGCTATTACTTTACTGTTAGCATTCAGCACTAGAGGAAAAGGCCATACAGACCAGTGTAAAAGCAAATACCATTGTTATCTATGTAGAGTGAGCTGGTAGGAGACTGAGCTCTGTGGGCACCTTCTAGATATGAGACCCCCAGACTAATTCACCTTACAGCCTCAGCCCAGGCTCAAAGACCCTCATCTTGTTGATGAAGTCATTTGCTGAGGGATGAGTAGAGTGTGTGACCACCCTCACCAGACCTCACTCTTCATAGCATGGCACAACCCCTCAGCAGAGTAATGCCCTGCCAACCATATAGCCCATTAAATATTCAACATCTGGACCCCATCATACTCACAAATCCAAGCCACATCATGCTGAACACAGAGCAAAATGATCAGTTCCTATAGCATCCTCATAAAAAGCTTCTTATGTTTTCTCAACCTACCATGGGTCAAAAGAAAGTATTTTCTATGAAATATGACTATTAGACAAAAAAAAAAAAAAAAAAAAAAAAATAATGCTTTGAGGCAGATATCCTTCCCTACAAGACTTGTTTTCCTTTTAATGACTTTCCAAATACTTTTTCGCAATAGGAATAGTAAGAATGCTCTATGGATATCTTCCTCCAGGGCAGTCCCCACACGAAATTACAGATGGAAACATGAACCAAAGATAAGGTTCATACTGAAAATTAAATCCTGCTGTTAGGGGATACTACAAGAACAAATACACCCAACAGCCACAGGACCTCTGCATGGGGATATTCACAGTCCATATAAATTGCTGATGCTTGCAGTTGGCTGAAAAAAAATAAGTGGATGGATTCTAATTAAGAGGTGAAGATAATAATGCCTTGAATAACTGCAAGGAGGTAGCACACTTGCAAATGTTTGTAACACATGACAGATTTATACTTTATTCTGTGATCCAACTAGCAGAACTTTCAGAGACAGGAATACCCCAAATATTGCTCAATGAGTTCCTTTGTTGGCAAACCTAGCAACATTCCAGTTAAGAACAGATGCTATCTGGAGTGTCAGTAAATGGATGGCCTAGGCACTTCGGTACTACGTAGGTTACTTTCAACTAGTGGCTCTAATTTTTCAGATGTGCACAATATTCTGCGTGATATTTTCCATTAAGTCACAAAGAAGATACTACACCATTTTTGTCTTTGTTTGTCACAGCCTCTTCTGCTTTGTGGTTGTGTGGGTGGACGGGCATGGGCAGTACATGCAAGTCGTAGTGAGGAACTCGTATGCATGTGAGCACAGGAGAGGAAGTTACTGCACACGCATGCTTGACTGAGACCCTTCCAACTGTAATTGCAGGAAAATCTTGTATGACCCTGAGTGGAAGAACAGGTGGCTACATGATAAAATTAATGTGGGTAGGGTAGACAAACACTCTTATTGCATATCCGCTCACATTTTTTATTCCAGCAAATTAAAGTCTGACTGATAATGTCTGCGCAGCGTGCAGAGAACAAAGTAAGAGACAAATTTCTACCAAATTTTGTGTTGCCTCAGCGATGCGTGTTGTGCTACCAATGAGTTCCAACAATTTTTGTTACCAATGCTTTGTTTTCTAACCTCCGACAACAATGTGGAAGGTTCTCATAAAGGAATGATTATGGGAAAGCTGGAGCACAATAACATAACATCAGCTTACCCCTCTTGTGGAGCCATGCTGGCCTCAAATATGTGTGCACTGTGTATTTTCTTTGACGTAGGCCTGACAATTTGAAAGTGAAGACCAGTGAGGTTTGCATCTGCTGTACAGCTATATGAATGATGTGCAGGACAACTGGGATTCCTTACCCTCTCTAAAGTATGATCAACATGCAGCTGACTACGTATTAAAAACAACAATAAATACATCTATCAGCTGATAAGCTGTTAGAGCAATGCTTCATACCAAGGATGATGTATTATATCTCAAGAAGAGGCAAAAACTGCTAAGGGAAGGAAAATAGTCACAGTCTTTCTTTCAGGCTACAGAAAAGTTGCCTTGCAAGCTTCTATCAGGAGATTTGTGGTCATCAGTCGTCTTCTCTTCCGTAGCCAAAACAAGCTAAATTCTAGCAACTGATCTGAAACAGATGCAAGGCTTCAGGAAGACATACAACAGCACAAAACTGATCTGCCGTAGTTCTACTTCATTTTAGAAAGTAAGTGAGATAAGGGAAATGACGACTGATGACAGGAGATGTGTCAGTCCCTTAAATGGTCAGAGAAGGTCCAAACATTGCTCTGGGGCTCTTGGTTCCTAAAGTTTTCAGATGGAGGACAGGAGAGGGGCACAGCTATAAACACACCAGCAGCCCCTTCCTTGCAGTCTTCCTTTGGGCCAAACACATGTGAACATAAGTACGTGGGTATTCATATACATTAGGGAGAAACAACTCTTAACAAGTGCTACAGAAAACTAAGACTGAAATATCTCAACTATTTAGACTACAAACTTAAGTACTTTGATAAAAGTTGTCTTTGTGATTTCATGTCTTTATGAAATAATATGTCTCCATCGTCTGAATAGCCTTTTCCTCAAGTATTTAATGCACTTATCTCTAAAAATTATCCAGTTAATAACAGCCTGCCTGTAATTCAGTGTGGCCTTTATGGCTCTGGGCATATGCTCACAGGTGTGCTCATGTTTGCATTCTCAGAGCTCAAAGATTAAACGACTGCACAGCACTTTAAATAATTAAATAATTTTTTGTCTTTCAGAGGCAATATTTTCTTTCTTTCACTTTGTGCTAACATTAACTATGTTACAAACCAGCGCACGTGCACCCAAAAAATAAAAATAAAAAATAAAAATAAATCAAATCCTGGAAGCAAATCCAGGGAGAGTGAGGAAGGATTTCTGAATAGTGTGAATGATTAGTTCTGGGAACAAACCAACCATTCTCATAAAATATCAAAAGGATCTGCTTTTCATGGTGTTTGTAGGTTAAACTTGGACATCTTTCTTCGGACAATGCTCTAGCTAAGCCTTCACTGAAGAAACCAAGGCTCTTCAGTGACTTACAAGAGTGAAAGCATCAGTTTTCATGGTCCTTTTAGCCTCTGAAAAGTCACTATGTCAAATAGAGATTCCAAAAAATACAGGTGATAAGTGAAATATCCATGGGGATAAATATACCAAATTCTCCCCAGTGGCTGTTGCCTCTTCTATCATCTTCAGGATCAGAGTGACAGCATCTGAAGAAGCCTGGAGGGGGGCAGATGGAAAATATATGAGCCCTGGAGGCTAGCTGGTTTTTTTGTTATTCAGGTATGGAGTATTCAAAAAGCAAATTCTGGGTGTTTTTTTCTGTTTCTTCTTTCAGCACAGAGAGTCTTTTGGCTGAAACCAAATGCCCTGGGAGGTGTGGCTGTGTAAGGTCCCCAAGGCACTGATGTTTGGGGAAGGTAAAGCTCTGAAACTAGCCCTCTTGTGTACAGAACTGAGTCCCCTTGACTGTCACAAAATCAGGAATCAATGCTTGCTTTGCAGTTCTGGCTGTGCAGCAAGACCAACCAAGTATTTCTGTGTCAGCTCTTTGACTCTTAACATGGGCAAGCATGTATTCCATGTTCCTACACTGCCCAAAACAGTGGCATCCCAGTCTCCTCTGAAAACACGATTTGGTACATGACCAAGATTATTTCATGACCAAGTTTACATAGAGTTCCCAGGCTCAGAACTTCTCATACCCAGAGGCCACAACTCCTTGAGAGCTTATAAGGGCTCTGTAAGCTTTTGGAAGAGCAGCTCTGCAGAAGTCCATGCCATTGATCCCTTGGCTGCCCCAGCCCAGCATGCAGCCCCAGGTACCAGAGCAACCGCTCTCCTCTGCTCTCCTCATGATGTGGACAAATGGGAAAGTTACCCTGGTCTAGGCTGACATAGGAACTTGCACTGCTCCAGCTCTTGATGAGAATTGCCTGGCAGCATTTCATCATGGGGCAGATCTCATTGTTTTCTCACTGCTTTCCTGGGGACTTCAGGGAAGTAGCATGAGCATTGGCAGTGCCCACACAGTAGCTGACGCCGTGCTGGTTCACATCCTGCTTTAGACCAGATAGATTATGTCTGTGTTATTACAGAGAAGAAAACATTTTAAATATCATGACATTGTGGCAGACCATGACTCCTTTTAATAGAAAAGAGGAAGGTCTTCAAAATCTCTCCTTCAGAAACAAAAGTCTGGAAGAGCTACCTCTGAAATTTGTCCAGACAAGATCACATTATTGTCTTGATGTCTTTTTAATACTTTCTCAATTTTTTCCTTCTAAATCTCCACTATGAAGCAATACATCAGATGATGCTCTGCTTGTACGTCTGAACTCTTGACTTCAACAGGAAAAATAAAGCTACAATCAATAAGATGCAAAACAAAACTGAGAAGTACGACATCACTTCTCTTACTTATCTCAGCTGCAATAGTGACAGTACCGCACACTACTTCATCAAAGCTTGCATACATTACATCATACCAACACCAGTGATGGGAAAAGAATGAAAAGACCATATCAGAGTATTAGTTAGGCACAAGTGCAAGGGGAAAAATAAAATGAAAAGAAATAAAGTGGTCAGGAGTGCTGAAATAAAAATTTTACAAAAGATTGCCTGACTGTAAGCAGTAATGCAAAGAGTGATGTTGGAGAAACTGGTCATCATTTAATGAGCTATACAGTATTGCTTCTTTTTAGTTTTTTGGGGCAAGAGTTGCTCTGGTGTGAATGGAAGAAAGAGTTGCACAACCATGACTGCATTTCTTGACGTGACAACACATACAGAACCAGACAGTATTCCCAGGTAGATCCACCACCTGTACTCACTGGAAGATGGCTAATGATGTGCCTCTAATTGCAACACCATTCACTCTAAGACACCAATTATAGACTTTGTCTTGGTATTTTGACCACATCTCCTACAAGACTGGGCTTTTAGGGGAATTCAGCCAAACTACTCAACTGTCCTATTAAACACACTTGCAAAAGCTGTATGCCGTACTATGTGCTCTCTACACTCTATTGCAGGTGATATCCCAGGGAAATTTTGAGCCATTTAAGCAGACCAATTTTTAAAAATAGAATGGAATTATAATTGTTATCAAACCTCCAAGTAGTGGTAACATTTTCAACAAAACAATTAAATAAACAACATAAAACTGAGAGATTTCGGTTCCTGTTCCTCACTACTTGGCATTCAAAGTACATCCTGTTGTATTACGTGGTTTCCTACTGTACTGTATTATGAGGAGGTATAAACCTTTTTCTAAATGTTATATTTCCTAATTCTGAAGACAACATTAAATTCTTGTATTAGTTATGTGATGGGCATTGTTTTGGTCTGACAAAATTTCCAGATAATATTGCTTATCTTCAAGGAGAAATATTTTCATACCAGAGAACATTTTGCAAAATCTGCAAGATTCTTTAGTTATGTGATGGGAATCATTTTGGATAATTTCAGGATGCTACTGTAGATCCTTCAGTTCATGTCAAGTGTTTACAGCAAGACAAACATTTTTTGCTTCCTAGTGTATTATGAAAAATACCGCTTCCTATAACATCTACTTTAAATACAGTTTTCTATACAATCCATTTTAGTTGCTTGTTCAAAATACTGTACCAGTTTCCAAATTCATGCTCTATGTGCTTTTATATCATAGAATCATAGAATGGTTTGGGCTGAAAAGGACCACAATGATCAACTAGTTTCAACCTCCCTGCTATGTGCAGGGTCGCCAACCGCCCACTGGCTGCCCAGAGCCACATCCAGCCTGGCCTTGAATGCCTCCAGGGATGGGGCATCCACAACCTCCTTGGGCAGCCTGTTCCAGTGCATCACCACCCTCTGTGTGAGAAACTTCTTCCTAATATCCAATCTAAACCTGCCCTTAGTTTTAGGAGTTTTAGTTTAAAACCATTCCCCCTTGTTCTATCACTATCCACCCTCGTGAACAGACAAACCCCAGTACATTGAGTACTCAGTGTTGAGTATCCCAACTCAGAGCTCAATGGCAACACAATTTTGACATAAAAGCATACATAAGTTACACTTAGATCCACAAAATGACCAACAGCATTTTTTCTTGCAACCTTCTTTTTAAAATCCTTACTGATAATAGGTGAGATTAATACACATTTTTTTTTAATTTGAAGAGCAAATATCTCTACTGCACTTCATACCTTTGTTTATAGAGTAAATTTAAATCTTGACTTTTTACGTAAACATATTTGTGTTTGAAAATATCTCACCTGTTCAGCTATTGCAAAGATGGCTCTTAAGCATTATTATTAATTATTAGTATTTCATTAGCTCTCTTCTCACAAAACTGTAATGATCAGAAACAGAGATTTTATTTGTACAAGTGAATCTAATCTTACTTTCTTTTAGGAAGGCTGAGGCTTGAAGTTAGTTTTGGTAGAAACTATATACCCTAATATTTTAGTTCTAATAAGAGATGAGTCACTTATGCATCTGAGTGAAGATTCTGCCGGTCACTGGTATCCAGGTTGAGCACTAATGGATTTCTTCATTCCAAACATATGTTCTATGAGAGATAAGAAATGGCATGCTAAAGAAGTTGTCCTGGAAACCAACATCTACCTTTTGGAGAAGGAAAACTTCAGCTGGATAGTCTGGAACAAACATGTCCTTTCCTGTTCCTTACCTAAAGGCCTCTGCATTTAGCTTTGAGTTTGGTCTTCAGCTGTGGCTGCTCTCTTGCAGTTCTTACTGTTAATGCATTAAAACATAACAAAAAGAAAAACTGTCCAAAAATCATTTTTTTACTCCAAAGCATGTGAACTCACTCCATTTCTACAACAGTATCTTTGATGTCTTACCTCATGTGCTAGTAAATGAGCTTGTTACTTGTGATCAGAACAAGGAATCCCCATAACACCTTTTCAGGAAACTGTGATCAGTCTTCTCTTGCAAGCTCTGCTCTGCTTTCCAACCCTTTTCTGACTCTATGTCTTTTTTTCTGCACATGGCTAGTGAGGAAGAACAAAGATGACCAGTCGTGGTGGTTACCCATCAGTTGTGATGGATGCCCCATCCCTGAAGACACTCAAGGCCAGGTTGGATGGGGCCCTGGGTAGCCTGAGCTGGTGGGGGCGCAGCCCAGCAGGGGCAAGGGTTGGGACAGAATGGATCCCTTTTAACCCAAACCGTTCTGTGATTCTATGACATTTCAGTGCAAGACATAAATTGACTGCTAACAACATGTTCTGTATCCACTGTAATTCTTGTCTATCTTTAAGTACAACGTAAGTTTAAGTCAGCTCCACCGGAACCAGGTTAATGATGTGCAGTATATCAGCGGTGTGCAGATAGACTGAAGGAGTGTCGGATCAAACACCTGAAGCTGAGAATCCTCCTCCTTGCCCAGGGCTAGCAATGGAAATAGCATTTAGAATCACAGAATCAGTAAATGGCTTGGGTTGACCTTAAAGAACCTTAATCATCATCTTGGTCCAAATCCCCTGCCATGGACGGAATGACCAACCACTAGGCCTACAGTCTTGCCTAATCCTGGAGTTTCTTGCTCATGGACAAAATATTTGGTGTTCCCAGGGTGACTCGAAAACCAAAGCCAAACAAACATTAATGCAGCGACCATTTTTAGTGACCACCACTGAAGCATGCATCTGCAGCGCAGAGCTTTGAGCCATGTGTCATAGGGATGGCAGGAGGGTGCAGAGGTGGCCTAGCTGGTGGGAGGCTGACAGCAAATGCACCAAACACCGGCGCTGAGATGGAGCCAGAAACCAAATGGGTTGAATGGGAACCATGGCTTTCAAACATCTGACTACAGCTACAACACCTTTAGTGAAGTGCTTTTATAGCTAACTTTTATCCTCTACCTTCTGAGCACGATCATGTGCCACCTCAAATATTGCTTGGGGTTATTTACTAGTTAGACAATAATCACAGAATCGTCAAGGTTAGAAAAGACCTCTAAGATCATCAGTCCAACCCTACCGACAATAAACCTAATCTCTCTTGAAACTCGTTTTGAAACGTCATTTGGCAGCCGAGCCCCAGCGACCCGGGGCAACTTTCCATCGGCTGGCAAGATTGCACAACTCTGTCCCAGCTCCACCCGGACGGGGCTCCCCCCGCTCCTTTCCAACCCCCAGCTCCAGCCCCGAAGCGACGGGGAGGGCAATGCCCCGAGCCCTGGGCTGGGCTCAGCAAGTCCCAGCCCCGCGGCAGGCGGAAATCCCCGTCGGAGGAGGGGGAAGTGGAATGGCCTGACCCGGGTTAGCCGGCAAGGCATAGCGCGGCTAAGCCAGTCGCAGCGATGAAGCGGCGCGGGTGAGTAAGCGAGCGGGCGGCCGGGCGGGGGCGGGCGCCCCTCGGGGGTCCTCATTAAGGTGGGAGTGACTTGGAGGGGTTCGGGGGTATAGGGGAGCGGGGTATCTCCGAGCCGCCCTGCAGCCCGACGGGGAGAGCGGTGTGCGGGCTGTCAGCCTAACGCGTGCCCACGGTGCGCTGAGTTTTATGGAGAGTTTATTTGCTCCGGTGTGGGAGACGGATGAATGGGAGAGGGGCCATTGGTTTCGATGGCACGGGTTGGTGCTGTCTGAATAGCGGGTGGTAGCAAAGCGTCACGGACGGTCCATTTATCAATGAAAGCAGTGGAAAAAAAAAAGATCTTGCTACAACACCGGGAATGCAGCTGTAAAGCACGCAGATGGAATAAAAGACCAAGTCATTATTGCAAGCATGAGGTCAGCTTTTATCGGGCTATTTTGTACCAGAACAGCACCGTCCTTTGGCTGCAGAATAAGTAGTGCCCAAGAAAAGCTGAGATGCTTGTAGAAAGAGTTAACTCACTGAGCAAGAACATATGAAAGAGGAAGTACGACTTTCTCCCATTTCACATGATATTAAAGGAGGAGTAGTAGAAGAAGAAGGTGTGGGAAGAAAAGGAGAAAAACCTTACACTGTCCTTAAAATAATAATATATTTTTTAAAAGAGCTATACAGGGGGGTTAGTGTGTTGGACACAGGATCTGTGCATACATAGGGGGCAAAGAGAGATTTCACTGCTCTCTGCAGGCAAGAGCACCTCCCCTTTCCAACAGGATCTTGGCATTAAGGGGAAGATTTGGGCTGAGGCAGCCCACGCAACCACAGCTGCAAAGTCCTCAGAGAAAGAGCATCTGTAGGTCCATCCAACAGTACATGTGGCATAATCTACTGAAATAACAGATCAGATTTGCTCATATGTATTAAAAAACAAATACTGGCTGAATAGCTAAGAATTCACTGATAACAGCAAATGCCTTTTTTGAGAAATTCCCTGCAGAGTCCCACAAGGAGCGATCGATTCTTGTTCTCCGTTTAATGCAAATGACTTGCTATATCCAGAATTTCTAACTTGGGTGGGGAACTGCAAAACAAATACAACCCAGGATTAAGAAATTCATTCGGGTGAGCTTTGAGGTAGACGTTCGCGAGCTTGGCACAAGATACAAGGATACTCCTGCAGAGAGTGAATACAGCAGAAATACAGTATGAAACCACATGCACCCGAAGTTGCTGCCAGGAACACAAGCAAAGTTGCCTCCTTAGTTACACACACGTGGGAGGCTTGCGCTTCAGGACTGACTGCAGATTTGCTAAACTGAGTGCTACACTTTGATCTTTCTCAAAGCCCTATAAGGGGAGCATTAGATGATTACTCAGGCTTTATAAGTAAATCAAACCGGGTTTTCTTTTATCAGCTATCAGGTGCAGCTCCGCTGGGGAGGTCCCTCATCAATTACTTCTCCAAAGGAATAGAACACACCAAGCGCTTTCCATCGAAACCTTTGAATGACTGCACTATCACTATTTCCTGTTTACATGTTTTATTGAGGACAGAAAGCACATCGCAGCTTGCAGGGTCATAACTCCAAACAGCGGGATGCAGCGCTCTGACCCAAACCTCAGCCTGCACAGCTGCTTGCCTTCCAGTGACCTGGGCACAGGGCAGGGAGAGTGTGACCTCCCCCCATCCATCCAGGTGGTTTTCCTTCAGCAGGAAAGATGGCCACAACACCAGCTATTCTGCTCTGGATTCCAATATCAGTGCACTTTGCTTCTATTTGTGGCCTCGGCCACCCACCCCCGGTTATGTTGTTTGCACAAGAAGTTTGGCAGCTGTCAAAAATGCAAATATTTTAAGGGGAATTTGCATAATTGTCACTGGTACTTTATTTATCCACTGCTACAGTACTGAAACGATCAATATCATGCTTATCTTCTGTGTAAACAATACAGAAACTAACACCTATTTTGTAACATTTCTGTTTGCTTTGTCTTTTAGTTACGGATTTCTGTTACTGTTCCTTCATATCCTGAGAGCTGGTAAGTTGAGAAACCTTCAGTTAAAATCAATTTGCCCTACCTTGAAGTTCTTGGCCAAATAAGCAGATTACAATTTAAACACCTGCATGTTTTCAGCAAACTGATGAGAATTCCTCAGTGAGATGTTCCTGTGACACACACCAGGGAATGATAATCAGTTTCTGCCTGTTTCCATATACAGACTATCAAGGAATCGTAGCAGTTTTACTCAAACTGCTCTGCTTGCTTCACAGACATCCCCACTTATCTATCTCTAAGTCCTTAGAAGTGGATGTTGATAACCAATCTAATGTGCTTGCATCAAGTCAGCACTGGTAATATGCCTTAATTATCCACTACTCTGTCAAGTGCCCAGTATTAGCACACTGTCTACTACATTTCCAAAGATCTCTTTCAGAGTAAAGATGAAATTAAAGGACGTCACTTGGTGATATTTAAATATTTCTAGAGATGTCTCTCCATTCTTCTTTAATGACTGGGAAGCACCTAATGTCATCAAGGAAACTCCGTGTCCCCCAAAACAGCATGAACTGTAGTAGTTTGTCTCAATGGATTCTGGCTCCCCCATCCTATAGACGGCCAGTGAAGGAGGTGCCCAGGAAAGGTCATGGGCCTGGGAGCAGACACAGCTTTCCTCCCCGCACTGTTCTTAAGCCAGATGCCCAACCCTTCAGACATGGGTGAGCTCATTCTGAAACCACTTGCTCACCAGGAGAAGAGGCTGCATCTATCATACCAGAGGCCTTGAAAAGTGCACTGAGAGCCAAATATGATACTGGCCTATCTCAAGTGGCTCTCAGGGGCGATAAATGTCTAATGGACGTGTCACTAGCTGTATATGGGCATGCTAGTTTATTTGTTCAGAGGGTGACGCCTGTAAGTAATAAAAAACGTTAACACTATGAACACGCCCACTTTGAGACACACCAGATTGTCGTCTTTTTTTTACCTGCCTTTTTGTTTTGGTCTAAAAATAGCAGTAGGGAGTGCTCTTACCTGTATTTCCAGTCCTTGTGATTTCCCTATGGCATTTATCTTATTCAAACAAAGTGACTATGATGCACTTGGACTTGAATATGTGTCAGTTAAGTTGGACCGCCTTCCAGCCATGGGGCTGGGAATAGTTAGACTGGTTGACCCGTGGAGGAATAAATAAGCAAAATGCTTTGTACTGTCAAAGGTCCCTTTGGAAAATACCTAGACAAGTAGACACATGGAATTAGCCACTGATGAAGAGGAGCAGGTCAAGAAGAAGGAATGACTGAAGCAAGCACCATCACTTGTTAGAATACAAACACTGGAGTCACTGAATCATTAGATTTGGAAAAGATCATTAAGGTTGCCTAGTTCACTCATCCACCTGCTGCCACCATGCCCACTGACCATGGCCCTCAGTGTCACATCCTTGAACACCTCCAGGGACGGTGACTTCACCACCTCCCTGGGCAGCCTGCGCCACTGCCTCACCGCTCTGGCTGAGAAGGAATTGTTCCTACTATACAACCAGAACCTCTCCTGATACAACATGAGGCCATTCCCTTTTGAGTCCAATTGTGGTAGAATGTATCTGAAAAAGTAAAACTTTTTTTGTTCATGCAACTTCCCCTTATTCTCCCTCTCTTTTTATTTTTGTAGTTACTGCACTGGAGAAGATCATCAGTAAACCTGGGGACAATGCTACACTGAGTTGCATTTATCCAAAAAGAGAATTCAGCTTAGACAGTCTGCGAGTATACTGGCAAATAGCTACTGATGAAGATTCAGAGCTGTGTTCAGTAGTGCATGCACTGATCTCTGGTCAAGACAATGAAAGTCTGCAGTGCAGTCAGTTTAAAAACAGGACTCAGCTATTATGGGACAAACTAGGAGATGGCGATTTTTCTCTACTACTGTTTAATGTCAGACAGAGCGATGAACATACGTACCAATGTGTAGTGATGCAGACAACTGAATATACCAGAGTGATTCACCAGGAGCAAGTGGTTCTAAGCCTAGCAGGTAAGAACTGTTACTGCTTGCACATGTTTGCCCAAATTCTAATTCTAGTGGTTTTAGTTAGTGCCATTTTCATAGCATCTTTAAGCATGTACTAATGTTGGAAACATAACTTGGACTCTGTGATCCTTTATGGGTCCCTTCCACCTTGGGATATTCTGTATTCTACTTCGATACTTTGCAGGAATGAAATCTAACAATTTTAAATGTTACAGATAGAGAATCTACAGTTGTAACAACCATTTATCCAGTGTTGGTTTTTTTTGTTTGTTCTTTCTCAACTTGTCTGTCATTAATATGATGTACTTTCATTATTCTGGAATTAATGAATATGTCATTGATATGCTCTCGCAGATGATTTAGAAACTTGCTTTCTTCCTTTGAAATTGGCATCAGCTTTCTACCCTCCCAGCAGTTCTCACAGATCTTTGGCTTATGTACCAAGCCTACAAATGTTCTCCTTTCAAGTTGTGAGGGTCTCATATAACCCAGAGCTTCTGATTCAGAATCCATGTCAAGATTATATCTTTCCAATACATCTTGAAGTTCTGCCACCCATTTCCTTTTCCCTTTCTCTCCAGCTAGTTACAGCCAGCCAATACTCAGTGGGCCAATAAGAAACAGTTACAGCACTGGAGAAGAGGTGACTTTCAGCTGCAGATCTGACAACGGGTACCCTAAACCGAATGTTTATTGGATAAATAGAACAGACAACACACGCCTGTCTCAGTCATATTTTAATACTACCCAACATCCCGACGGCACTTACAGTGTTTTGAGCACACTGAAGGTTAATGCAACTTCTGATATGCAGTTAGAGTGCTTCATAGAAAATAAAATACTGCAGGAAAACACATCAGCCAACTGTAAGTTCCTAGGTGATACCTTCTGTTTTCTGGATAGCAGATATATCAACCAGTACAGCTCTATCTGTAGAGATGCACTAACAAGGGGCATAAAAAAAATGCAGTAGTTAAAAAAAAAACACACTAAGAAAGCTCAGTTTTCCCCTAAGTCATCTTAGCAATAGAATTTATTCTTCCAAAATAAACCCAGCACTCCATTGAGCATGTCATGACAGCAACACTGAGCAGCTCTCATTTTCAAGGCAGTCACTGGAGTCTACCTTTGGGTTCCTTGCATTAGATTATTCTTCAAATGGTACCATGCAGTTGATCTGCAATACCTGAACTCTCTTATTTGCTTTGTGCTTTGTTTAGTTTTGAAGTTCTGCTTTCAGTCACCAAAAGTCAACTCAACTCAGTGTGCTGCATAAAGTAGGCCTGTAGCAAACAGTTACTATTAGCACAATAGAACAACACTCCTAATATTACAAGTGTAATAGACTATTTACGGCCGATATAAATGACCAGTAGTAGAAACACAAATATTTAGCCACTATTTTTCACAAAAATTGAAAGCTATTAAAAAATAAAAGCTCTAAAAACGTTACAGCTATAAGACCAATAGAGAATGTTACAGTCCCTAAGTAGCTATGGAGTGAAGTTATTTAGAGTGGTAGAGCTTCTCCTTAGGTGGCTGTTCAGTCTCCTTGCAGTTCTTGGTCCTGGCTTCCACCACCTTCTTTCCAAGCCCAAACATGCAGTGTCCCCAGATTGGCAGGAAGGAAGAATGAAAATGAAGAAGGTCACACGCGTGTACTAACATGACAAGGAGGGATGAAGTGGCAAAGTATGATTATATTAAGAAATCATCTAAGCTAGAGATGAGCCTTGCTCAGAAGGAATCCCATCATGACCACAGTGGGAGGAATAGCACAGATAATTAGTCCCTCAGGTTTTTTTGTGTGTGTAAGGCATAGTCACATCATTGCCTGATATGAAATGAGCAAATTTATAACTTATTACATCTTCTTTTCTATTTTATTCTAGACACAGAGGAGATGCAAAACAATGGTTCTAGCACAGGAAGTCATAAAGATGCGACAAAAGGTGGACAAGGTGCTCAAGCAGCTGCAGTTGTGTCAGTTGTCATTCTGATGGCTTTTCTGACTGTGTTAATCTGCTGGCTAAGGAGGCGGAGGTCCTCTCAACTAGTGTCATACACAGGTAATGAGACCCTTCATTTGTGTGACTAAATCTCTATGGTATGCAGAATACACACTCAGTGATTCAGGTTGAGACAGTTAGAGAGCTCCTCCTCCATCTGGACTGTCACAAGTCCATGGGACCAGACAGACTCCACCGTAGGGTGCTAAGAGAGCTGGCAGAGGTGATTGCCAAGCTGCTCTCCATCATCTACCAGCACTCCTGGTTATCTGGAGAGGTCCCAGAGGATTGGAGGCTTGCTAACGTGACTCCCATCTACAAGAAGGGCCATAAGGAGGACCTGGGGAACTACAGTCCTGTCAGCCTGACCTCTGTACCAGGGAAAGTTATGGAGCAAATCATCCTGGATGAGATCAAACGGCACATGCGTGGCAGCATCCTGGCCTGCATTAGAAATAGTGTTGCCAGCAGGAGCAGGGAAGTAATCATCCCCCTGTACTCAGCACTGGTGAGGCCGCACCTTGAGTACTGTGGTCAGTTTCGGGCCCCTCACTACAAGAAAGACACTGAGGCCCTGGAACGTACCCAAAGAAGGGCAATGACACTGGCGAGGGGTCTGGAGCACAAACCTTATGAGGAGCAGCTGAGAGAGCTGGGATTGTTTAGTCTGGAGAAGAGGAGACTCAGGGGAGGTGTCATTGCACTCTACAACTTCCTGAAGGGAGGTTGTGATGAGGAGGTGTTTGGCCTCTTCTCCTAGGCAACAAACAGGACCCAAGGAAGTGGCCACAAGTTGTGCCAGAGGAGGTTTAGATTAGACATAAGGAAAAACTTTTTCTCTCAGAGTGGTCAGGCACTGGAATGGCCTGCCCAGGGAGGTGGAGGAGTTGCTGTCCCTGACAGTGTTCAAGAGGCGTCTGAATGAGGAACTACGAGATATGGTTTGGTGGCTTGTGGTAGTAATGATAACGGTAGGACAGTTGGACTAGACGATCTTGTAGGTCCTTTCCAACCTTGTGATTCTATTATTCTATGATCTCCAGGGAAGACCTGGGTCAGCTGTGGTAAAGCTCTTGCCCAGCCACTGTTTGAGCTGGTAGAGGCCACATTCTTCCTTCAGAAACAGCCTACGAGTGGTGCTGGGCAACTCTGTTTCAAAACATGGAGATGTGCTGTTGAAGCCCAGACATCTATCCTTGCTGAAACAATGACCTAGACTGTAAGGAAGTAGAATATGGACTCAGTTTTGCTGTCCAAAGAGCATTTAGCGGATTGAACCTTCAGCTTTGGTAGATATTGTTTAATATTAATCTTGACAGTGTAAAGATTTTGATTATCCTACACACTTAAAACACTGTTTGTTTCAACAGATGCTCAACAAAACGAAGACAGCAAAAAACTGTACTAGAAATATGTTACTGTATTTGACTCAAGAATAACTTAACATCATAGGTTCATCACTCATGTTGAGTGCAAGGCCTTGGGTTAGGTTTACTGAATTATATGAACTCAAGAATGTAAAGCATTGGCCTTATAGTTCTCTCAGCCCTTTCCTCAAACTCTGTGTTGCCAAAAGGGGCCTGAGATTTTCACTTCCAGTAACAGGCTTCTTCAAGGTTTTGGTCAAAAGATACAAGCAATGGGCAAGGACATTGAGCATGCAGGCTAGAGCTACCTCCCCCTCAACTTTGTAACTGCTGTGCAGATACTGTGGCAAAACTTGTCAAATTGTTTTAAATGCTAATTCCTCAAGCCTAGACAACAATGACCACTGATAGTATCAATACCCATGATAAAATGGTTGTTCCTTGCTTTCTTAGGCATCACATCCTAGAAAGTCTTCAGCTTAGCTACACAGACAGATAATTTACTTTATGTCTATGAACTTGAGCTTGTACACGGCCAATTAAAAAAAAAAAAAAGAAAAAAAAGAAAAAATTACCAAGCACTCATTTCCAAGGAAAAACGAGGTGCAGACCTTCAATATTTTCATAATCAAGAGGACAGCATGTTTAATGATTCATTATTTATAGTGTGTGTGTGTGTGGAGGGGGAGGGGGAGTGAACTGAATGAAAAATCCAAGACATTTAGGAAAACAAACTCAGCACAGCCAACTTGTGAGTGCACAAAGGGCATGAAATATCTGCCTATTAATTTGGTAAGTTTTGCTGAAGCAAATAACCTTTGACAGTCTTTACAGAGCAGACATAAAATACTGTGGTTCTACCAAAGCTCATAGTATATGAAACAATAGAAAGCATAGTCTGCATTAGCAGATGCAGTGAATGCACCAATTGATAATATCAAGCAGAAGCAAAATAATCCTTAAAAAGGAAAATGCCAAGAACTAACGTTGTAGTCATACAAACTGGATCAATGGTTACTTGTTTTCCAGACCCATCATGCAATCACAATCTGATCCACAAAAGCTGTGTTTACTAAATATCGACAGACACTTCCCTGTTTCCCACAGAGAGTAATGTAGAAAGAAGGATGACTTTTATTTCTTCAGATAAGGAAATAATTTCTTCTTCATTCCTATGTGTTGTATTAGCATAAATCCTATCAGTTTATCAAACTTTTTCCCTTGACTTACACCAGGCCTTATGTAATTAGATCTCTGGGCTTAGCCCATAAGTAGAAAAACCTCCGTGACATAAATAAAAGTAAATATTTATTTTATATTGAAGGCTGCTATAGCAAAATCTGTTTATTAAAAACAAAACAAAGACACTTGCCCTGCAGACACTGTATTTTCCTTGGCACATCTCTGCAACATTTGTGGAAGAGGAGGTGGGATGGCAGCTATCTTTTCTTACTATCAGAATCTGTCACACTTCCAAGGGCAATTTTCTGCCAGCAAAGCTGTGAAAGACACTGAAGGGAAGGGGTCCTAAATCTTTTGGTCATCCCAATTTGGGGGCAACTTAGACCAAAACCAGAGAAATGAGGGTGATCCAGGGAACATGATCACTGATGGAAAAATTGGTCATCCTTGTCTTTTCCAGTCTAAACAAAAACATACAGAGACAAAATAACAATCTTCTTTGGAGAGTCCTTACAGAGGACAAGCTATTTATTGTCCTAACCCCATGGACAGCATGCTTTAAAGCACAGTAGATTTAAACAAAGAAGATTTAAAGTGCATGTTAAGAAAACAGCTTCTCTAAGGATAATAGTTGGGCACTACAACAGGGAATCTCTGCAGGCTATCAAGTCTCCATCAGCCCATGCATGTTGTTGGCCTGTTTTTTGTTTGTTTGTTTTATTTTGTTTTTGAAAAGCAACAAAGAAAACATGATGAATAGCCTAGAAGTAAATGGTGCATCCCTGGGGCGAGATTGCCTCTTGGAGTAATTCTATCTCAATTCAACTGTCACCAGAGATTTGCAAGCGTGTTGGGCGATAGGGAGTATGGCACTGCAGAGGTTGCACCCACCAGGAAGCTCTGCCATGGCACGCTGCTTTTCAACAATGATATGTTTCTGCTTCCAGTGGTTTGACTATGAAGATCAGATTGCTTTGAGAGCTGGAATCCTGAGTACTGCAAAAACAAGAGCAACCTACTGAGACTAGCTGCTGTTAGAAAGAAAAAGATTTTGGAAACGGGGGAAAGACAGGATGCAAAGAAGCGTAACTTCATCTCCATAGGATTTAGTCTCTCCAACTGTGCATTGCAGTTGGTGGGGGAAGATGCTCCACTTTGGAAAAATTCAGAGCTGGATCCAAAACTGCTGTTCTGGACTGCTGTCCAGAGGGATTCCTCTGTTACCTGTAGAGGAGCCTCAGGAAACTGGTTTCTTTTGACTGCATATAGGCTTTATGCATCTTATTTTTGGGTGGTCCTGTGTGGAACCAGGAGTAGGACCTGATGATTCTTATGGGTCCTACCAACTAGAGATATTCCATGATCTCTTTCTCTGAGATTACCTCAAAAGAAACCAAAAGTGCCACTGACATCCCTTTCTTATAGCTTAGCAGCTCATTCCATTGATTGCAAAGGAAAAATAACACAAGGAGATGATTATTTATGTGGGCTTTTCTTGTTTTTTAAACTTATTTTTTCTAAAAATCAGTCATTTTGTTTTCACAGCACCTGTCTAAAGGGAACATCTGCCAAGAACTCAGACAGCTGGAGGTGCATCAAGAGGAGCATCACCCCTTGTCTCAGCTGCAGCATTGCTTGTAATACAAGCGACAAGTTTCTGCAGTGTGCCAAGACTGATGGCAAAAAGCTTCTCCAACAGAAGAAAAAACAAAATCCATTGGATTTTTGTTCTGACCAGGAGTTGCGTCTCAACACCTGTTGACTTCTTCAGATGGTTTTCAGTGATAGCCTGCCAGTGTTTTGAGCTCTTACAATGGGGAAGAGCAGTGAGCCTGGCACTTAGCTACTCTGTTCTAGTCTCTCGTCATCACCACTGAGGAATTTGAGTACAAGTGGCCATGTTTCAGGAGCATGGGAAGTTCTGTTTCCTTCTCCTTATGCTGACAGTGACTACTGAATGTGAAGAGGCAGCTAAAAACGAGGAGGAAAAGAACTGAAGGACTTTCCATAAAGTGAGATTTGTAACTTTTTCCACCTGTCTCTATCTGCAGTACATTCTGTTACTGTCTGGTTTCACCAACTACATGTTATTACAGGATGAGCTAGACTATCTTGACTTGGTCCTAATGAAATAGGCTTTGCCATGACTGGGTTAAGCACTGAATGTATGAACCAAAATAGATCTCTTTTACAGGCACTTGATGTTAAAATTTTATCCTTTACTGAATATTCTACCAAAAAGGAGACTTCAACTTTCTACAGAAGCTGGTGCTTACTGTGTGAAAGAACAGCCTCTGGAAAACAGATTAAAAACAGTGCTCTCTCCTATGCTGATGTCAGGTTACCCTGACATTTCTCTGTCTGGATGCAACAAAAATCCATATTCAGGCTCTGTTCAATTCAGGTTGTCTTTATTTAAGGCCAGCAGCACCCAGGGAGAGTTTTGAACTGATTTTTTTTTTTTTTTAATGCCTCTTCTAGTCTCATGCTTTCACCAAAGAAAGAAGAGTGCAAAGCAATCAGTATGTTAACTATGAATGTTCTTGACACGTTGATAGCTAAAGGGAAGAAAGGGAAGGAAAGTGAAGAACTGCCTTTTCTTCCACGTACCATCATCTGTGCCTTACTGGTTCAGCCCTGACTGAGCCAGGAGCAAATAGATGAAGATAGCAAACAGTAAACGTGACTGTTAGCCTAAGATTCTGGAAGAGAATAAATCAATATTTGTTCTTTACTGTTGGAGTGGGTGGTGGTAATGATTTTAATACTGGGTCCTGGAAAAACTCCTGCAGCAGTTGCTAGACTAAAATTCTACTATTTCTCTAAGACGGCCTTGTTTGTCCCAGCTCCATGTAGAGAAGGCTGCCCAGTGTCAACCATGAGTTAGGAAGTTTTTGTTTGTTTGTTTTAAAGCAAGATCAGCTTTCAAATCCTAGCGAAGCAAAAATAAATGATCTTTTTCTCCCTTCATGCAAAATCCAGACCAATTTGGTGACACTTCTGTTGAAACAATACCCCTACGTGGGCTCAGAGTTGGCTAACTGCGTGCCACTGTCAGTATTCTGTGGGAGTCTCACAGGCTCAGCCTTTATGACATTCAAGGGAAGGAAAAGTACAGCTCTCACTTAATGCAATCTGGGCTCACTCCCCAGTTTGAGTAGGATAGAGAAATAAAAAAAAATCCAAGCTACAACTAAATGATTAAGCTCTTGTCTCCTGTTTTGGCTGCAAGTAACTGTGTACAATAGTATTTTAAAGACATTTTATCTATTAATGTTAGCAAAGGATTGTATATTTGTTAACTTTTAATGTCTGTGAAAGCTGTTCTTTTATTTATTAATTCCACTTTTGCCACACGTTGCCTTCCAATGTACAACCATAACATATCCTATCCGGTAGGACATTTAGCTTATGATATGTGTCAGATTAAGTAACTTAAAGCATGTCAGTAATCTTAAGTGTCCACTTTTCCTCGTCTTATCTCTTGTCCATTAATCTAAGTGTATGATATCTTCTGAGCCCATATCTAGTCTTCAGGGAAAATCTATTCAGTGTTACTGAAGACAGAACGCAAGCTTGCAGACACCTTTGAAACGTGACTGCCATCTGCACAGATGTGAAAGGCAACCATTTCCTGGTGGTTCAGTGAGCCATTTTCTCACTCTCTGTCCTGTGAAGTTGTTTTGTGTAACCTCTTCAGTTCTGCTGTAACTGACAGATGCCTTCTATAAAGACAGTTTTCCTTCTTTGTATTCTACCAGTACAAAAAACCATAGTGCTTCAGAGATGTAAGGAGTGACCTAGCAATCACTCCATGGTATGCTGTTGAGAAAATTTAGACCAGAGAAGTTCTTACTTTTGGCTCTACTTCATGATACATAGTGAATACATCTAAGCGCAACAGCTTGCTCTTGCAAAATCCATACTTTCAACTGGTAAGTTTCCAGCAGCTTTTGAAGGCAAGAAAATCCTAGATGACAGTTGTTTGTTACTTGGAAATTCTGTAATAACAGTTTGTCATTGCATAGTATGTTTATATTTTAAATAAAAACATATTAATTCTTCTTTATGTTTGACTAAGTCTATCAGCACAATCAAGACAAGCCACAGCAGAACGATGCCTCAGCTAAGGCAACAGTTTTACTGCCAACTGGACTCCTCAGGGCATGCAAGTGGTCCTTTCCAAAGCCCTCAGATGAGGAGGGACTGATGAAACACAGAAGCTCTACAAGCTTTTGCTACATCTTGCTCTACACCTTGAACAAATGGAACAAAAGCCGGCAGTTGCTCAAAAATAGCACAGAGCCTGTGCTGACACATCCTTTGTTCACCCACCTTAGGAATCCCTAACAGAACAAAGGTACAGTGATCCCTCCCACTTCCAGAACCAAAACTCTCACTGCACCACCCCAAGCTGGTGTTGCACTTGAACATCAGCATCATTTTGTTTCCTTCCATTAAAGATATTAGCACACATGAACTGTACCTCCCAAGCAACTTAAACACCTTGCACAGAAAAGCATCACTTTCTGCTCTGCTGTGGGAAGACTCAAAGAGATAGATTTTCACAGAAAAGCGAAAGGCTTTCATTGTGGGATGGCTGGTAAACCACAGATGGAAAGCCCCGAGAGAAAACATACGTTGCTACTTAACGATCTAAATCCATCCTTAGAGTAGTTATATGTTTTATTTAAATCTTTTAATCTGTGTGAGCTGAAAACTGAAAAAATACTTTCCTTTTTTCCACTTCAACAAATGTGTCTCCAACCACTTTTACTCGCTGCTCGTATTACATCAGAAAACCTTAGCACAAACTGCTTTTGCAAAATGCCAAGGAGGTTTTTCTCATATTAATTAATTAGTTAAAAAGACACGAAGGAGGAGAAGCAGAAAGTCTGAACTTCTCCCAGATCCCCTAGATAGATCCCCTTAGAACAAGGCAAATGCAAAGCACCTTTATCACTTTATATTGGACACATCATTAGACAGCCAGCTCAGATCAGCATGATGAAATACCAGCGACACTAGAATCACAGTCACTTTGAGTAGAAGGGTCCTCAAAGCCCACCCAACTCCCACCCCTGCCGTGGACTGGACTGCCATTCACCATGTCAGGCTGCCCAGGGCCCCATTCAACCTGGCCTTGAGAGGCTCTGTATTAGCAAAAAGCAAAAGTTCCATTATAGACATTGTCTTTTTGAAGCATTTCTTTATTTTCCATATGTATGCTGATGTTTCTGTATCCACCTGGCACTAGCTGCAGCTCAGGAGATTGCTCTATAATTAGAAATACATTATTACTGAATTCTCTTATCAGAATTATGAGGAAAATCCAGCCCTGTCATGGTTGCCAATCTTCTGAACCAGTCAAGAGATCTGGCCGCTGGCCAGAAACATACAGTCCCTTTGGGTTAAAATTTATCGATTCTTTCTGTACAGAGTGGATAGGAGCCAACACCCCAGGATGGTCTCATGGACTCCTGGCATCATCCCACACAACTGTTTAACTTCAGGGATTTGTTTGTTTTTGGTGTTTTGGGGATTTAAATTTTCAGTCCATTCATGAGGCTGAGCTTCCTGCTAAGCTGCTGCTCATGCTCATGAAACAGCTTTATCCAGCTGAGAGCTGGAAGAATAAAGAGAGGGAGAAAATTCTTCATCTGCACCAGCCCAGTGAAACTTCACCATGCAGTGTGGGAATGTTTACTTTTTAGAACAAAGTAGGCCTTCAGAAGAGCTCTTACGAGCAAGCATATCATCTGGCTGGAGCTATCAACCACAAGAACCATCAGGCACAAAGAAAGCAAGCCAGTGCCTTTTGTGAGCGTTTTTGGCAAAGCAGCAACTGCTGACAAGATTCAGACGGTGTGTTTTAACTTCACTTTTGAGTAATTCCTATCAAGCCATAGCATATCTGGATGGAAAATTATTTCTAAACGAACAAACATTCAAACAAAAAGTTCTTCAGAAACAGAAAATTCGGGGAAAGAAAAGGTGACTGACCACTAAGCCCTAAGGCTATGTTTACTGCGTCAGCAGGCCTTCTGCCCTGGGAAAGGAGTGATTATTCACATGTTACCTACTTCCCCTGGGAAGACCCAGTTTTCACATTAAAATTTGCATGTCCGCTTGCTGAGCTCCTAGTAGCCTCACAGAATCCCAGGCATAGAGGTGCGCCCCTACCCACATGCTTCTCAAAAGCCTTTGGGGGTAGCCATGGAAGAAAGGAATTTATTTAAAAAAAAAAAAAAGTCTCCAGGCAGGAGGAGATCACTGAGAATGTGAAGCTGAAAACGGACCCTTATCCCCTCTTATGAAGGCCTAGCTCTAAAACCCAGCACACTTACGCATTGCCTTCAGTGTTTTAGG
>PPHD01000842.1:0-14793 GCA_002909625.1 Bambusicola thoracicus
TTTAATGGAGGAGCAGAGAACAGAGATTTAGAACTTTAACTTAATAAATAAAGAGATTCGGAGATTCGGTCTTCATGAGAATTCACACCTGATTTATAAATATGATGCCAGTAATTTGGACCCTCTTCAAGTCTAGAAGTGCAGTTAATTTAAAATAATTCATCAGAGCATGGGCACAAAGGCTGTGGTTCCATTTTGAGCTTCCAGCAATAAGTAGAATTTAGAGTTTGTGCTGATTGTAGTGACTGAGTTATGCAAACCAATTAAATAAATTCTGTACTTTTTATACCAACTGTTAAAAACTATGTTTTACCTTGTATTTTTTAATTTGTAGTGTGCTCTTCTTCTATCATAATGAGGCGCTCTCTGGTTGGGAATATCAGCAGCCTCTTGGGATGCTGAGACACACAATCTAAGGAAACTCTTCTAAATTTGATGACACAGATAAAGAAATGGCATGCTAATAAGAAGTTCTTGTTTGCTTTTGGAAGTGTGCATGTAAGAGGTGGCCTTGGCAAGCCTTGCAGAGCTCTGCCCGCAGGCCTTGGTGCAAAGAGAACCCATTCCTCTGCTCTCCTAAGCCATATCAAGTGCAGCAAGTGCAGGGCACAGTCATTCTCTTCCAGATCTGGATGTAGCTGTGGTTAGAAACATGTCCTCTCCTTCCCATCATCCATGAGCAACCTGCCGGGGCTGACGAAAGAGAGGGGCCTATGCCCACAGCCTCTGGCAGGCCCAGCTAGCCAAGCTGACACTGCTTACATGGGAGCTGTTCAGACCTGGCTGACATGCTCCTGAAGTACCCAAGAATCATGAAAAACCTCTTTGTTCATGATGTCTCCATAGGGATACTCATTCATCATAGAATCACAGAATTGCTAAGGTTGGAAAAGACCCACAGGATCATCTTCCAGTCCAACCGTTTGCCCATCACCAATGGTTCTCGCTACACCATGTCCCTGAACACAACATCCAAACGCTCTTTGAACACCACCAGGGTCAGTGACTCCACCACCTCTCTGGGCAGCCCATTCCAGTGCCTGACAGCCCTTTCAGATAAGTAGTATTTCCTAACGTCCAGCCTGAACCTTCCCTGGCACAGCTTGAAGCCATTTCCTCTAGTCCTATCACCAGTCACATGAGAGAAGAGGCTGACCCCCAGCCCACTACAACCTCCCTTCAGGTAGTTATAGAGAGCAATAAGGTCTACCCTGAGCCTCCTCTTCTCTAGACTGAACAATCCCAGCTCCTTAAGCCGCTCTTCATAAGGCCTGTGCTCCAGACAGCCCTTGTCTTCTTTGCTGTCATTTTGCCCCTTGGTATTTTTACTGTTAGCTGATGCACACAACCCCACCACTGATCATGCCTACGAACTGCTGTAATTCTTTTCAAACTGCATTTACTTGTTTTTTCTCATGTGCGTTTGTTTGTCACACAAAATTTTGCTATATGGTATTACAAGGCATGAGATATCATGTAATATTGGAATGGATACAGTTATTTATGGGACATTCAACCTCATTAAGCAAGGAATAGGAACTGAAATATAAGCAATATTGAGGATTAGTTATTTGAGTATGGATTCTTGAGTGATTTGTGATTTATGTGAAACAGCATGCAGTTGTTGATAGTTTGGCCATGTTGGGAAGGGAGGTGAATTTAAAGAAACGTAGATTTATTGAAACCTATGCTGCTTATTGAAGTTCAATCTTTTAACTTCATTTATTCTACTAGTCTTAGGTACAAGTAAACTGAAGAGCGTCATACTGCAAAGTCACCTAAACAACTTTAAAAAAGAGTGAAAATTATATAACTGGCACACAAACGTGCTAGCTTCCATGCTCTTCTGTCATCAGCTTCCCTGTGGATACTTTTTTATGAAAGCGTTTTTCCCAAATGTCAGAACAAGAATGTGGCCCGTGCGAACTACTGACCGATGTTTCAACATCAGTTAACTTCCCTGCTAGACACCTATTATCAGTTTATCCCCTTGTGTTTTACAAGATCTTTACATTGTACATTCACACACACTCATGCACACTCAACTTAAAAATGTTATTAAATACATGGCTTGATTTTATTCTCTCTTCTTTTTTAGCATTTCTTTTACTTTAAGTTGATGAATGTATGTCCTGTGGTGATTGAATGAAAAGTTTCTCCTACCACATTTTCTTTTCACTCAGTTTAGTAGAATTTGCATATCTCTGGTCTCAGCTACTTGACAATAGCCTGCAAAATGATACTGTGATAACAAATTAATACATTTTATATCTGAATGCAGTAGTTACAGTATATTGGTGTTGCAGATGTGTTCAGTAAGCTGATTTCTGAAAACATTTGCCTTACTCTTCTGGTATTGTTATACTTGTGTGACATATTTCCAAATGCTGGTGGCACCTCCATCAAGGGCTGTCTTCTCAGTTGTGGCTTAGATCAGACATACCTGCCTAGTATTTTACTTTCTTCACGTTCTTTTGGGTTGGGTTGGGCTGTTTTTGTTGTTGTTGTTGCTGTTGCTTTTCTTAGTATGCTGCTGAAGTTGTGTGGCAGTTCCTGAACTCTGAGAAGTTAATTGTAGCTTTGGGTAATGTGTGAAAGCATTGTTTGTACCTCCTTGTACTCAGTGTAATGTCTCTGTTGTGGAATCAAGCAACTTGAAGGCTGCAGTAGTTACTGGAAACAATCAAGAGCCTTTCCAGATTCTGGAAATTACTGTTCAATTGAACCATTCTAGTAATATCCTTTTCCCCTGGGCAGATCAGCTTCTTAAGAGGTTGAATGTTCTAATACACTGCTCAAGGTTTTTCTTATATTACATAAGATCTGGATGTGAGATTCCTCATGTTTTTGCATCCTTCTGCATGGGGAGGGTAATGTCTTTTGGCCCTTCCTACCATCAGGTAGTAAGCTAAGGAAGCTAAAGTTAGTGCAACATTGTCAAACTATGCTACCTATCTTTTGGCTTATTCTTTGGGTTTAATTTTTTCTACTTTGCCTTTGCTAAGACTGCAGTGTAGTCATATACCCATAAATCCTCTCCGACTGTAAATATGGAGGAAATTGTCTTGTAGCCTGTGCACTGCAGATGGCCCCATCCCTCCTTGCCAGCAGGGATAGGTGAGGAAGCATTGGTTCATTGATGTGTGCCTACCAAGTCCCCTTTGCTGAACTTTGGATAAATCTGTAATCTGTGTTGCTGTGGATTTCGTATGGGGATATATGGAAGGTTCTAGGCTACGAAGATGCTGAATTCTGAGTTGACTAGGTTAATGGCCAGAAATACCTGTCTGTCTTCATCCCACAAATAAGTTGTATTTGTCTTCAAAAGACAGGCATCACATTGACCCATTTAAATCTGTGGTCATTGTTTTCAAATTAGTGCACATGCATTGGGCTCATTATGTATATGTATGGATATGATATATATACTGCAACATCTTTGAGGGAAGAGGATCAAAGAGCTGGCAAAGAAAGAGCATGCTGCTAACTTTGAGAAACAAAGTCCAGTGTTGTTTCTCCATAAACCATGGTCAACAGGTCTGAACAATAGAATAAAACTAGATAAAAGAATAAATGTGAACTGTTTTTCCTAATTACAAAAAATATAGCAAAACACTACATATGACAAAAAATGCCTACTGCTTGATTTCTTGTCTTTCAGAATGTCTTAGTGATGTCTTGTGTGTGTCAGATTAAAAAAAAATTCTCCTAATGTAGTCAATAGCTATTTATATTTAATTTTTTTTTTTCCCATAAAACATTTGGCACATTTCTTTCATGTCTTGATATGTCCTGGTAGAGGTCCTTATCGGCAAACATGGCATTAATTGTGGAGAAAATGAGGGTTAACAACTAATACAAAAATTAGTTGTTGTTGTTGGTGGTTTTTTTGGTGAATTTTAGAATTTTTCTGGTAGTCTTTAATACTAAATGCTCATCTGAAACAGTGTAAGATATTTTAGAATTGTCTTTGACATTAATATTTCACCATTTTCTGCAGTCTTACATGACACTTCATTGGCACTTACATTCACCAAAATATTATTTGTACTTCCCAGTTTTTTATATATTTCCCTGCCCATGGAGTATAACGTTCTTTGTGTTCACTGTTCATATCCATGAAAAATCAAGCACTATAAAACTTGTCTGAAATTTACAATTTCATTATTCTTCTACTTGGATTCAGATACTTAAAAGAATGGAAAAATGTTTAAACATTTCCACAAATATACTTAAGAGGAATACATACAGACATTAATATTACAGCAAATAAAACTTCCTATAACACAGAGTTATATCAAAGAGGGTCCTATGGGTATTCATGCAGTGGACTAACGAATCATTTATGAACAAATGCACTGGCTCTCAAGTAAAAATCTACATTTATGCCTGTGTAGCAATGCCTTAAAAAATGTGATGGATTATTTCAGAGAAAAATCTTATGTGTCATCTGTGACCTATGTGTGCAGACTTAACTCAAATATCTGAAACAGCTACTGACCTCAGGGATACAGCTAACCAAAGTATGAGGATTCTAATGGCCATGCATTAGTGACAGTGTGAGTCACGTTGTGCAAAGTAAAGTTCTGACTTAGTATATATTTTAGCACGTTATAAAATTTAGGTTCTATACAAAAAATAATTTTTTAGATATTTGTATACAGTGAACAGGAAAGTAAACCTGTTGGTAAGGCAGGGGACAAGCATGTGTCCCTCCTGCCTTAAAGGAAATCTGGAAGAGAAAAGTTATTCTGTGACTAACAAACACATTATTATGCACTAAAATTGATCTTGTGATTTTACATTGTATGGTTGACCTGCGAGATGTTCCTGACTTCCATTTTACAAATATTAATAAACTGTAAATGTGATATCATTCCCTTTGAATATACATAGTGAGCTAAATGTGACACAGTCACTAAAATTGCTTCATGCCATAGAATGCAATTGGTTCACCTGTAAAGAAATTGTTGAAATTCAAATTTCATCACACATTTACTGTTTTTCAACAGTCCTTGTGTTTACAGTCTTCACTACAAGCAGAACTGTTTATTCTCTTTCTTCACCATTGTGGAATCTCACCAACAGACAGAGGGTACATAGAAACCTTCCTTTTCTTTAGCACATTTAAAGTGTCTTTTTTATTAATGCAAACTTTTCACAATTGTCATTTAACCTTTCTTCTCCAATTGGTAAACTATCTGTATCTAAAATCACGTAGTAGTGTCTATTTCAAGCATGTTTGTGTAGAAGGTTATTACAATTTTCATCTGATTCCAACATAAAAGGTTCAGTTGACTTTTTTCCTACAGGTCATAGGAAAAATACCATTGCTAATTATTAGCAACAGTTATAACTATGCTGCTAGTTTTCCTTCTGTTATTGCATGCATCACTGATAGTGATGATCACTGGCATTGTATTTTTTAACACATCACAGCTGGCGACAGCTCAGACATGCCATTCATTGGTGAAATGATGTTGAACACAGGGTTCGGGTGACCTGCACGTGGTCCTTAGCTACAGCTGACTTGATAATTCCTGTTCAGGTGTGTTGGTTTCTCATCCAAGAGACCCCTAGGACTGAGTTTGTTCAGCAACTTGTTTGTCAGAAGAAATTTCTCCTGGGTTGTGCCATGTAACTTCTGTCTTTCATCTCTCTCTTCTCCTGGATGACTACTAGGCAGGGTCATGAACAAAAACAAGCTCTTATTGTGAAAGAAAGTTTTTTCTTTCCAAGTGTCTGGCAATCTAGGTATAGGAGAGAATAAGCTAGTGAATTATTGGAAGATCTGAGAAGGCACCTTATGTAAAAACTTCTTCTCCAGCACTTGAAGGAATCAGTCATTTTTGTCCCCATCTTCACAGTCTAAGTGCACACTTTCAGCTACTCATTTTCTTCTAGAGTTATAGTTACTTCTGCTTGGCAAAATGACCCTTTTCATCATCTGTTTAGTCAGATGTTTGTGCCTTTTTCCTGCTAATCTCCCTGCTTTTTAGATTTCCAGATTACTGTCACACTTTGAGATGGAATAAGTGGAGATGTTGAGTGTGTTTGCTTGTACTGTCATTTGTTTATCATTTATTTATGGTCTTAGTTTAAGGGACTGACTTTATTTCTGGGCTGTGAAGTAGTCTGCAAGAAGGCAAAAGCCACTAGAAGCTTAGAGCACAGGATTAGTGTATTTGTGGTTTTGACAGAGGAAAAGTTGTAATGATTATGGAGTTGTGTGTGGAGGGATGAGAGGAGTTGATATGCAGATTTAGTACGGCTCACATAAACAACTCGTAGAAGCTTGTGGCATAAACTCATCTGTGCCCGCACAGGTCAAGTCTTGTATGATATTTTACTGCATTATTATGAAAAAGTGAGGGGAAATTACTTGTGAATCATTATGCTGGTACTTAGCTCTTGACTCTTCCAAGAACATTCTGCTTTTGTGTTCTGGGGTTATCTCTCACACTCCTGCAATGAAGAGATTAGATGTGTGATAACATGAGCTAACTGGCTTATTCTTCACAGTTAAAGCATTAAATTGTTTATATTCTGCATTCACAGTAAAAAAAACTAAATAATGTATCTTTGTAGACACATTCAGTGAGAATCTCTGTATTTACTTAGCCCTGCTAAAGGTTGTGGAATAATCTGCATGCTCTATGGAAGTATTTAAGCTGGATGTCTAAAGTCTGAGCATGGCAGAAGCCATACACGCAGTGACTCAATGTGGTGTTTACAATCAAAGTTCAATTATTTAGCAGTATTTCTTTTTTTTTGTAGCCTTTCATGTCTCCTCGGTACCCTGGAGGTCCAAGGCCACCTTTAAGAATACCCAACCAGGTAAGAATTTATTACTCCTGAACAGTCATGATCCAGGTCATGGTGCAGGAGCTTTGTCCTGAATGCTGTTGATGTCTGGCGCACAAAACTGCCTCAGTCCCTCTCCACTCCATTTTGTCTGACCATTAATAGACACATCATGCCGCTGCTGGCTCACCTTCCTTTGCTTAATTACTGTGCACACCTCAAAACTTATCGTGCCCTCGGTCTGTCTGCAGAGGGAGAACATAGTGGCCTTGTAGAGAGAGAGGCATGTTAACCTCAGCCAAGCTGTGCTGCCGGCCCAGGTTGAAGGCAGTGTGTCTCCATCACCATTATGTTCTCTGAGCTTTCCCAAAAACATAATGCACGTAGCTCTTAGAATTGCTTTACTTCATTCTACACACAATGCATCACTCCTTCCTCTTTGTTGGATGTGTAAAGTATTACAGTAACAATGTATTTACTTCACAGTAAACAGGAGATGATTGGTGGGAAGCAGTTACCATCAGATGTTCTGTGCCTTTCACAGGCACTCCAAAGACTTTATTAAAAGCATCAGATTACTACTTTTCCCCTCATCTCCACTGGAGGATATGAGTGCTAGTGTAGCAGGAACAAGTAATGAGCCGTTGTTCATCAGCAGAGACCTTTATTGGCCCATCTGTGAAAAGATGGTTCTGGAAGGAGATAGTATTTCTATTTTCTTAGTGCAATTAGAAGAGGAGAAGGTGAATGTCAGCAATTGAAATGTTAAGCGAGAAGGAGACGGAGCTGTAAGAAAAATGGTGCCATTTGCACGATTTAGAAAGGTTGATAGGCAAGGTAGAATATCATTTTGTGCAACCTAGACTTCCAGGACTGTCCTTGTTATCACCAGAGCTCAACTTTTCTGTATTTGTATGTCACAATGTCAACAAACTTGTCTTGACCATGTGCACAATATTGTCATAAAACTGAACATCAGATTTTAGTGAACTGGGGACGTTTTTGCTTGCAAGATCACCTGGTGATCTATAACACAACTGCTTTTTCACAAGGAAAATGTGTGACTTGACATTGCTGATGTGGACATCAAAGGACAGTGTAAGTGCAGTGAAGTGCAGAGTGCTTCGTTAAATGTTAGCAACAGTATATTGAAATGCAGTACAAAATATCTTCCAGGGTTTTCCACCTTTCAGTAATGTCCTAGCCAGGAGTACTCCAGTGCTGGATATCCATTATTCTTTTGTTTCTATGTTTCTGAACTGTGCAAATATGGCAGGTAGAACCTGGGTGTGGTGAATGCTGTGAAACTGCTGCCAAACCACAGCTTTATTTCAGAAGCATTTTTGTCTGCACAGTGCATTTTCAGTGTAGAATTGCAAGATAATGTTCACGAATTACAGCTCTTGCAATTCATTTATATTATGCTGCATTCATGAATTACTGCTTTTAGCACAACTGCTCTTTTTTAGGGACCTTACAGGCTACCACTGAAAGTAATGAACTACCCTAACGCCAATATTTGGGTTACAAGGAGATAGATTATCTGATGTTTATCAGTTTATTCTGATGTCAAACTTCCACCATACCTATACCTCCATCCCTCAACGTAGAGCATTTGAGGTTGTATTTTGTACATGGAAAGTGCATTCCCAGCATTTCCAATCCTGTGTTGGGGTATGTGAGTTGATCTGGGTTCCACGGTGAGGAGCATTAGTAAATACTGTGTGCCACAGAGTGCCCCCAGGATGTTTCCAGGTCTCCATCATGCCCTGAACGTCCAGTCATGCAAGCGTATTTGCTCTTGGCATTGCCCATGCTGTGCTGGCATACTCCGTGTTCTTGAAGAGTCCTCTGGTGCATTGGCAAGAAATTGTAATGATCACATGAGCCAAGTATCAGTCAAATGTTGCAGCAGCTCATCCTTATTTGACTGGTATCTTGAGCAGAAGTGACCAGATCCTCATTTACAAGAATATTTGACGCTTCCCTATGTATTTCATGTCTTGTTCTTAGATCTGTCCTTGGAATGATCAAGCATCAGAAGTAAATGCAAAACTCAGTTTTAAACGATTTACAGAATTTAACAGATGATGTGTTTATTTGGTAATATCACAGTAGAATACCTTTTAAGCTGGTGCTAATCTAAAGTAATAATGTGCATATTAATTCTGAACTTTCTTCCTTTTTAGGAAATAAACTATAAAATATTTACAGATAAATTCCCTTTTGTGTGTACCCAAAACCACCGTAGTATTTTCAGATCAGCAGTAGCTTATCCATCCCTTCAGTAAGCAGTTACCTGTGCTGCCTGAGTAGATTATTTTCTTAGCACAAGAATTACTCATTCTAGACACATTTTAATGAAAAAGTATTATTATTTTGGAATTTTAAATGGCACTTTGTGGATCAGCTGCGAAGATCCTTTCATAAAAAAATTATTCTAGCTGACTAAACTGTAGTTAAGAGATTGTAGAAATTAGCCTTAATCCTGAATCAGTTACTGTAACAGGGACATAAAAATAAAAACACACTTGATTTGGACCAAAGGTGAAGTAACACCACATTTTTTCTTCAGACATGAGGGGAAGCTATAGGAGCAAGTGTCGTGACTGTTGTTATCTCCTGCAGACAAGTAATAAGGTAGTGCTTCTCAAGGGGGAGGCAGGTAGAATATCCATTTCCCACATCACAGGCCTGTTTTGCCTTACCCTTTGAGTGCTGAAACCAACTGGCGTAGTTACAGCTCATTCTGAGAAGATATCATGGTGTCCACACTGGGGCCTCTTACGAGAAGATGCTAAAGTTACTATCAAAAGGGAAAACTGTAACAACATAAACTTAGGATAAATTGCCAAGTAACCAAGAAATAGGCAATGATTTGAGGTTAAAGAATAGGTGAGCCAAAGCAAAGAAAGAATTGGAGAAAAGAAGCAAATTGGATGAGGATCTGTTTTGGAGATTATTTACCATAATTCCAAAGAAGTGCAAGAGTTTGTCCATACAAATCCATGGATGGGGTTGTTGGACATTGAGGACATTTAGTTGGGCACCCAGGGCATTCAGTTAGGATGTTTAAGAGTGTTAACTTTAATACTTTACTCTTGACTCAGAAGAAACATCTAGGAATTAAAAACAGAACATTATCTGTTATCTATTTACCATACATTTCAGTGTGTTATGTTCTTATAATATGATTTTTATGCTTACAGGCACTCGGAGGTGTCCCAGGAAGTCAGCCATTATTGCCTAGCGGGATGGACCCAACACGGCAGCAAGGTGAATTAAATAAATAATTGGGTCATATAACATAACATCTTCTCAAACTGCCATCCTTTGCTCAGTGTTTCAAAGTTTACTGTAGCTTTTTTGTTGTTGTTAATTTAGAAGGAATCATAGAGTTATAGAATGCATTGGGTTGGAAAGGACCTTTAAGATCACGTAGTTCCAACCACCCTGCTGTAGGCAGGAACATCTCCCAGTGAATGATTAATTAAAGTTGATTTGGAAGGTGTCTGTATTTCACATAGCTTTTTAAACTACGTGATTTAATTTCCAGGGCATCCAAATATGGGTGGACCTATGCAGAGAATGACTCCTCCGAGAGGAATGGTTCCTTTAGGACCACAGGTACATACTACAAATAATTATCCATTTTTATTGGCAGATCTGTATTTATACTTAATTACTTTGATTCTGGTGTTGCACTGTTTGAAGATAGGATGTGCTAGGAGATGTTTTATAATACCATTTAAAAATAAATTTTATCCATTCTAAAAATTAATTCTGATTTACAGCTTTATAAGATCTAAAATGCAAAAACCACTTTTTAAAGATTTGAAATTAGAAGGAATTTCTTAATTCACTTCTTTCAGGAAAGTTAGATTTTTCCTACATCCAGTGTATGCTGTAATTGAAAGACAGGATTTGTAAAGGAGTCCGAGTGTCAAGGAAGCATTTCCTCATTCTCTCAACCTATTATATTATGTCATCAAGGAGGGTAAAGTTCATCTCGTGGTACTACTTATTACTACAGTACTATTGAGGCAAACTGTAGCAATAAGAAAAGTGATAAGCTTTTCTTTAACCACTGTTGAGATAGATTTTTTGTTAGTTTCAAAGAGATTTTAATGTAAAATTAGAAGTTCATGCTTCTTTTTCTGCCATGTATCAGTCATAAACATCTCTCCAACTTTGATCCCAAGGAGGAAAGCAATCTTGGATTGCAATAGTTCATCTTCTCCAAGGTGCTGATCTGTTCATAACTGTGTATTGATGCTTTCCTCAAAAGTGCAAAACCAGTATTTGTTGGCATTACATCTTAATAATAAACTGAGATAGACAAATAGGTCAATTATTATGTGTACTTGAAACACGAATCCTAAAGGTTACTTTGTGTTTTGTCAACATTCTTGGTGATGGAAAATTTAGATAGTTGTGTTTTATACCCCGTTGCCAGTAATTTGTTCTCATACTTTGCATTTTTATTTCTCAATTTAGATAATCTCTCTAGTGGCTTATTTGCTCCTTGGAATAGAAACTGAATTTTAAATGATAAAATAGCTTTGCCTTTCAAATCTGTTCATAACTGCCTTTACACTTTTGGGTCCTATTGGTAGAAACCAGTTGTGTGGTTCTACAGAATGTCTACTGGGTGACCAACAAACTGTTATTAAATAAATTTGCTGTTTCTTCTGTAGCACTGAAGTTTATTTACCACTTGTGTTTTGGAGGTAGAAAGAGAAGTTTTGCAGTGCTGCCAGATGAGATTGAGCTGATACTTTATGCAGCACCATTAGTCACACAGCAGGCAAATCTCATGCCGGGTTGTATAAGGGTGGTGTTCTTTTTTTTTGCATTTTTGCTGTCTCTTGAAATGCAGTATTTGTAAAATTCTTCTATCTTTTGCCAAACATTCCCTTAAAACGGGGAAAACATAGTTTATCTACACAACTTTAAACTTGCAAATTATTTTCTTCTGTAAATGGATCATCTGTGTGTATTGCTTTTAGGATCATCTCAGAATGCAGTTCTAAAACCAAACTGAATTTGTCTTTCAAACCTGCTTCTAAAGGTCCTCTTGCTACAGTGCTGTAAATTTGGCCTTGGTGTGCCCAGAGTGCAAGGCTCTGTTCTACCTTGCTGCACAGGCAGTTAAACCTGGGAAACACTTCATGTGCTGATCTATAAATGCTTATCTCAGCATTTTGTGTTTTATGATTCTACACTGTTCCAAACTAAATACCGTGAAGCTAAAAGCAGTGTTACAAATGCTTAAATCTCTGAAAAGCTGAAAAGAATTAGGTTAAGTTTTTTTCAAGCCTTAGTTACGCCAGCTGGACAATGTACACAGTGCACACTGTGATAGACTGCTTACTCCCGGTCCCTCAAAGTTGCTGGTGAGCTTACCATATGTCTCTCATGCATTCAAGTAAAAACTAATTAGATTATCTTAAATATTTAGAAGTCTAGGCTCATTTATCTCATTTTGACCACCTGATGTTAGGGCGTCCTGTTATGAACAGCCCAATACCAGATAAACAGTGGTGGTGGTGACTTTAAGTCAAAACCTGTAAGGAACAAATAAGGATGTAGGGCATAGCTGCAGTTGAAGGAATGTGTGTATTGGTAGACTTAATGAAAGTGCTCGTATTTTAGGATGAAAGAGTACATTTGATTAGAATTAGCAGTAATTGGAGTTGGAAGCACATTTGATTAGAAATATTCCAGCATTCCATGATTCCATACTGGTTTTAACCCTGCCCTACACAAATGGTTCCTAGACTAAAATAGAGATGGAAGATAGCCCAAAAAAGGACGAATGGCTCAGCCCTTCAAATCAAAATGGGAAAATGAAATAAAATAAATATGGAACCATAGTTTTGTTACAGTTAGCCTGTATTCTCTTCCACATCCACTAGTACTATCTGATGACATTACTGTACCTGTCTGCTCCTTCTACTCATAAGTTCCTGTCCTACAGTTCCGACAGAAGAGTGGCTCAGGCAAAATTATCTGTGGTAACTTAGGTTAAACAAGAGGTTTGAGTTAATCTGGCTGATTTTTGCCGGAGCATGCACACCAATTGATCTGTCAACTGCACACAAATTTAAGAAATGAGTAGTGATTGATGTCTGGCAGCTATGGTTAATGCTATCTTCAGGTGGCAGTGTTGGATTATAGAATAGATCTGGAAAATGACCTCTGTTTTCAGCCTTTGGATGTATTCTTGCAAACCTCTGTATCATACATTTCAGGATTGTCTAACAGAGAGGAAAACTACACCTTTGGAGTTTCTGTTTAAGTCATGGGACCTCCTCTCCCAGTTCTGTATCAATTCTAGATATATAAATCACCCAACATGTGAACAGCACTGGGCCAATACTTTGAATATCACTGCTGGATTTTTCTCATGTAATCATGACATCATGTTTACATGCTTTGGGAATTAGGCTGACATGGAGAATACTCATAAGCCTACGTTATGTAGATTTTGTAGCTGTTAGTATAGTATACTCCAATTAGAGCATATTGGTTTCATTATTGAAAAATAGACAACAAGTTAGATTTTTTAAAATAAATTATTTGCATGTCTCTCTACCATCTGAAATGTTGAGCCAGTATGTTTAAGGCAATACTGTTCATTTTAGAGAATATTATATTTTCCATTCCTTTGCAATATCAGAAAAAAAAGTTTAAAAAAAAGTAAGAAAAGTCTACACAGACCACAGAGTGTATTATGAATGTGAGCTGTGATGGTGGACTGTTCTGCTTGTATTCATCTGAATTAAAATAGGTACAATTTAGTTTTTCATATAAAACAGTACAGTTGTTAGGCTTTTGTCATGTTATCAGAGCATAGCTCTGATTTCATAAGCATTAGACAATTCATTTTTTGGCATTGCTGTGACATTCATTATCATATTAAATAACTTTCATCTTGCTCACATTTCAAATTGACTGATTTGAAGAGAAATGTGATGGTTATGCTCTATGTTGTTGACGTGATATCATATGGTGTAATTTCTTACCAGAATTTATTGATACCCTAACAAAATATCACAAGGGAAATTTTATTAAAATTATATAATGTAGAAATCTCAGAATCTAATCCCAGGTTTCTAATTTTGAATGAGCTTCCTTTGTTTAAAAGCTGAATACGTTATAAAAGTTGTTCCTCTGGCCATTGACTTGACTTCTCTATATGTAAACAATTCCTCTTAAAACAATTTTAAGTACTCTTAATATATTTCTATTTGAATAGTACATGTAATTCTGCCTCCTTGGGGATAACAATATTATTTTTTTACGTCAACAATGGAAACTCCTGAAAGAATGAATTACATTGGCCTATCCACTCAGCACTTACATAGGGATATCATTAACCTGCTGTCCTTTCTTTCCCCCTCCTCTTTGGTTTTGTTTTTTTGTTTTGTGGTAGTCTGACCCTTGGTTATCATTGCAGAACTATGGAGGTGCAATGAGACCCCCACTGAATGCTTTAGGTGGCCCGGGGATGCCTGGAATGAACATGTAAGCACAATGATAAATCTTATAATGTTTAGAAAAATCATTATTTCATTGTAAAAGTGACATTTGGGTTACATAATTTAAGGGAGAACATGCTTTGATAAGTAACATGTTTTGTTGTCTAATAACTGCAATTACAAAAGTAAAGCCACAGCAACTTGCTTGTTCTGTATGCATCTTTTTCAGGCTCATTTGCTGTCCCTTCAGGTCTGCACAAATAATGAGTTTCTTTTACAGGCCAAAGTAAAAATACTGAGAATATTTTGTCAGTAGAGCCACCAATATGTCCTTGTATGCATTATAATCTTTTATGTTTTTACTTTTCTTTTGGTAAAGATTGATATAAGTATGATTCGTTTCTGCAAAATGATGCATGATTTTAGCAAAAAAAATAAAAATAAAAAATCCCAACCAAACAAAAACAAACAAACAAACCAACAACCCTCTTCATTAAAAAAAAAA
>PPHD01000842.1:14813-52056 GCA_002909625.1 Bambusicola thoracicus
TAAAAAAAAAAAAAAACACACACACACACACAAAACAACTTTTTGAAGAAAGTGTGGATGATTCTCTGTTTCTGCTTTTATTTCCATGGCTACACTTAACAGATGGAATAGATTTACAGATATGAGTGCAAGTTTTCCAGTATTTCAGTGTTCTTCTGAGGCTGGATTCCTATTTAGTGAAAACTGATGTGAGCTGAGTTCTGTTGAGCTATACTGAATTATTCTAGGCATGGAGTTTGTCATTGGAGTGGGTTATTCATTTTATACCTGTAGACAGCTCCCCTTCTTAAGCATGTAGAACAATTTCATATGTAAAATTACTGTGTCTTAAGTGGGTTAGATTTGAACTTTGGATTTTAACAGAAAAGTGACTCAAAGTGAGAAATCTTCTGCACTTCACATAAATCTTTTCTTGTATGGAATTGTTTGAATGATCAATAAGCCTGAAAAAAAGCATGATGCTCTTTGTTTTATTTAGATTTATTTCATAGGAGATACGAAACTTATGAGGGGCTACTATAATTACTACTAGCAGAATACAGACAAGAAACTGCATGACCATTCCTGTATATTGGCCCTGCTGCTACTTAAGATACTGCATTTTTTCATTACCAGAATTTTGCCATCCCTGGTGTGGTTGCAGAAGGCAGCATGGCAGTCAGCATATCAAGACACAAACATGACTTAACAATCCAAATCAGAGCAAGTTATTTTGTTATTCCTTTTACACCTTTGTCTTCCAAGAATGAATTTCCAGCAGATGGACACTGAGAGCACAGTTAGGACTTAGATATGTTTGTTACATCTTAGATACCTATTTCTGCTTTTTTGAGGGGAGACATAAATGAAAGAAAGATGGCAATTTGCATTAAAAGTAAATAGTTACATATCTGAAAAAGAGGTATTGAAATAGATCATTATCATTAAGTAAAACTATTTAATCTGTTTTACCCTTAATTTCTTCAGATTTCCAGGCATTGAGTTCTTGAAGCAAATAAAATAAATTCTGAAGTTGGGTATACTCTGTCATATACACGATATATTAGAGCCCAGGCAATTACAGGAACCTTTCCAAGGATAGGCAATCAGTGAAACTCAGTGTGAGAATAAGCACAAGAGAGAGAGATTTTTAAGAAAAGAAAATGTAACTTTCTAAAATTAAAGTAAAATTGAGGACAGATAAGGCATTTTAGCAGCTCTTACCCACATAAACAAAAGTTTACCTAAGAAAAATAAACAGGATTCTGGATGACAAAAAGAACTCCTTGTCTGTCCATTTCTAGGAGAAGGTGGCTATGGATTGAAATTCTGATATTTCCATATCACAGCATTTCATGAGCAAGCTTCATCTTGCGTCAAGTCAGTAAACATATGTAGGTCGTGTTCTTGTAAATCAGAGATGTGAGGAATGCATTTGTGTGTCCCACTGAATTGGATGCCACAGATTGAAGAACTTTGCTTGGTATCCTGAGAAGAGCACAATGTAAAACAGCAGTTATGAAGTATGTAACCACAGCTGTCTCTTTGTCTTGTCATGCATTTACGACACTCCTCTACATTTCTTACAAGCTCATCTTTCCTCCAGCTCAGCTGGAAGTGGGACAGGGCACTTTGGTTTTGAACAAGGCAACCTGCTGTCCGTTTGCTCATTGTAGTGCATGTTGAAGACACAAGGGAGTCCAGAGTGCTTGTACAGGAGTGTTATGCTCTAATATATATTGAACTATGTCACATGCTGAATTACAGACCTTTGGAGTTTCATTAATTGCATGTTTTACTACATAACTCGTTTTTTTTAACTATCAAACCAAATACACTTTTTGGTCATCAACTGGATTGACATACACTGATATAAACATCGGAGACATTACTATGGCCTGGGATTCTTTTAATGGTGTTTCGAAGACACCATGTTCATTTCTTACTGTAAAGTTGCCACTGTCAAGTTTGCCATTACCCTGCAGCCACAGTGAGGACTTGTCATGTCCACAGAATCACAGAATCACAGTATGGCCTGAGTTGGAAGGGACCTCAAGGATCATGAATCTCCAACCCCCCTGCTGGGCAGGGCCACAACCTCCCCATTTACTAGACCAGGTTGCCCATGGCCCAATCTAGTTCAGAGCCAGATAGAGAATCTGCAGATGACCTGCAGGCAGCAGCACGTGTGTTGAGCTCATCCTGTTTTACTCTTTGCACATCTCTGTTACCTAAGGCACAGCGATAAGGAAGAACAGTGTAAATCATCTCATCTACTTACATTTCTAGGGAAGAGGATAGCTATATTTAAAACTATTGCCTTATGTTAACTTACATGTGTCTTCACATAGCCATATCGTGCATTAAAATTCTGCACTGTTGTATTCAATGTTTTTTGATTTCTGGCAATGTTAAAATATAAAAGCATGCATTCTACAAAAGCAGATGCCATTTTAAAATCCAGCTTTTTCTCCTGGGAAAGCTTCAAAGGAAGCTGCTCTGGCTAAGAGCAGAATATCTGCCAAATATGATTTTACATTTTTCTGGATGAGAAAGTGTTCTTTATTGTCAAAAGCAGCAGCAACCAGCCTGAGAGCTCATAGACAGTATTTCAGTCTGTGAGCATATACTCCTTAAATGCAGCATTGCTAAATAATTCCTTGCTTCATCATAGCTAATGCATATTAGATGACTTGAGACAGCTGATACGTATACTATGTCTTTTTCAAAATAATTTTGTTTTAGCAATGAGATTTTAAGCTGAAAATCTGTGGAGCCATTTTTAGTAATATATGTATTCTCTAATTTGTTGAAAAAATGCTGTCTTTAGGACCAAAATGGCAAATTTCAGGGAGCACTGTTGCATTTTTCTGGCACTTTTTAATGGCTGGTGTAACCTGCAGTGCTGTTCAAGTTCTGAGAATATCTCAGGCATGCCTGAAAAGAAAAAAAAACTTACGATTTTATTTTTTAACTGCAGTTCCTAAACTTGTATCTAGAGGTTTAATTCCTGATAGAACATATTTTCCTGTTAGGAAACTGAAATACAAGACTTTACTTTTCCAAGTGCTATGATCAAGGGTACAGGATTAACCTTAAGAATAGATTGTAGCTGTAATTAGTGATAGCAGCAGGTACTTTGTAAATTACTCTTATTTTGGAAGTGGAACATTCATAATTATCTAACTATTAATACTTTCAAAGTAAATATTTTTATAGGAGCAAAAAAAAAAAAAAAAAAAAAGGAAAAAAAAACGCTCGCAGTGCTTCAGAAAAAAAAAATAAAATCCAGGTAGCCTTTTTATGTGTTTTACAAGCTAACAGCATAATGCTCTGTATGAACCATATGGCTTTCAAGCAGAATCTGCTACAGCATTTTCTAAGTCTATACATAGAGCTGTCCGTGACTTCCAGTAAATTTGCAAATTCCAACAGCTTTGTAGATGAAAGGTGAGTTTCTTCTCTGGAAGCAGCAGCAGTGCAGCCTGCAGGATAGCACAGGCATTAACGTGGGCTTAGCTTAAAACTTGTGCACTCGCCAGAGGTACTGTGACATGGAGAGGACCTGTCTCCTCAAAGCCCACCTGAACATCGCTGTTGCCGTGGCTAACCCAACCATGTACCCGAGTCAGCTTTTGCATGTCTTTGGACTTTTCAGTAACAGTCAGTATCATCACAGCCACCTTCCATTCGATATTTTTCACAGAGTGTTCTTCTGTTACACAAAACACGTGCAGGGTTTTGTGATGAACACTGACTTCTGGTGCAGTTCCGAATGCTGCTGGTTTCTCGTAAAGAGTTGTGCCAATATACCACATGCAGCATGTCACATTTCAGAAAAGAGAAAACGAAAAACTAAAACAGAACATCTAGTATTTCCAGTGTAGTTTTTAGCAGAGGAGAAATTGCTGAATATTTGACCCGAGTATTGTGTCTGTACAGTCCACTCGTGTTGGCATTGATTGCATGAGGCAGTGAGTGCATTTCCTGTCTAGAAGGTGGCTGCAGGCCATTGCTAAAAAGCCTTTGTGGAAGCATCTTTCAGTGAATGTGCTGCACAAGGTGACCAGGGAGAGCTGCTGGGGTGGTGGTGGAGTTACAGCTTTCATGGAAGGACTACCAAGGCACAGAAACATACCCTTAAAAATACCTTCCTCTTTGGTGGGGTGTGAATGTCAGCAAGAAGACCCTCTCCTACATTTCTGCTTTCCAACCACCTGAAAATGTCAGCAGCACGAAATTGAACGATTCTTTTAATTTCCACTTGATTTATTTCAGTTGGTTGTTTGAGGTAATTTCTTTCTGATGGTCTCGCCAACAATGTAATAAAAAATAAATTTTATATTAAATCCCTCGGGCAACATATCTACTTAATAGTTTTTAGTTTTGTAAAACTTTAAAATAGAATACTTCCCGAACTCATTTATAAAATTTACTTTGCTCTCTGTATTTGAATAACTCCCAAGTCGCATAAGCTGTGGTGCCTAATGTCCCTTTTCTAAAGCTAATGAGGCCAATATGCCATTTTAAATGCAAAGGCGTTGTCGTCTGCTCTGCCTTTCAATTGTCAGGGCCTTCACATAGTGATTTTGTCTTATTTATAAATAACTAGGAATTCTTAATGTTTCCAGGGATAATTACGATTTTTTTTCATATGTTATAACTGTAAACATAGAGATTTTGCCTCCCGTATGGTCTAGTTTCCTCAACACGACTCAAGACTACGGTTTAGTACCTGCAAGACGGTCTATCCACCAAAGCATTTCTCTGATCTCAGCTAAGAATAAGAAACTCAAAAGAACAGCAAGAGCTGTGAGAAGAAAGGTGCTCTGTCTGGAAAGTTTTCCTTTTTCCTTTTTCCATTCCACTCTGCTGTTAGCATCAGCCTGAAGTTTAGTCTGAATGAGCTTTATCAAAGGCTTCTTTGGCCTGTTGCACTCCTGTCCCTCCCGCTAGGAAGCTGCTACTTAATCATAAATATGCTGCTTGAGCCAACTGTAACAAGAATGTCTGAGAAGTCTGAAATTTTCTTTCTGCCTGGTTTATGACCAATTTTATGTTTCTGACACTTCTGTGCAGATAATGTATCCTTAGTAAGGCAACGTATTTGTAGGTGCTTATATAGATCGTTTAAATTGTATGTATAAAATGGCATGCTTTCATTTTTTAATAAATGAAATATATATGCACTATTTAATATAATATAGATATGTACTATGTACGCTTCTTAGACACATATTAGAGCAGCAAATTTTCTGTGGCTTCTTTTCATAAAATGTATTTGTTACCAAAACTTTTTAAAGGAGAGCACTACTGCTAATGAAACTGTATTATACATGTGGTATTCTAGAGCAATACTCAATACATACATGTATCCACAGTTCTTCAGGGAGATACTTCATTACCTTATCAAGAGTACAGTTCTGATGACTGAGATTACACTTAAATTTTAGTACCTTTCTTCTTTGGTCTGCATTGTAGCAAGATTATTGTGGAATGTGTGATACTTCCTACAAACATTATAAAAATGCTAATAAAAGTGCTAGGCAAGGGGTGTATTACTTACTGGTAGTTTCCTGAAAAGCACATGTACACAGAATGGGTTAGGACCCAAGGTATCTGAACTGTAAATGACAGGGCAGTAGTCGTAAGCCGTCTTTCATCAGCTCAAAAACTGATAAAGTGAAGAAGGTTGTACAGCATTGAGAGCTTTGCTGTAACAGTGTAACGTGGTGAGGTTATGGTTAATAATCACACTGTAATGTAATTTGAACAAAGCCATCTCATAACTTATTCTGGTAATAAGTTACATTGAAATATTAGTTTCCTCAAAATGGGTCTAGGAAAGGGAATTGTTCTGTGTCTCATCTTTCATTTTTTATTACAGGGGCCCAGGGGGTGGTAGGCCTTGGCCAAATCCAACCAATGCCAATTCCGTAAGTAAATATTTAAATATATTAAATATCATTTTACATTCAGGGAATTATTTCTCATCAATACTCCTGGAAGAAAAACAGAATCTACTGCATTCACCAATTAAAACGCTGTGCATATGTTGTGTTTTTTCCTGCTAATCCTATTGAAGGTTAGGTACAGTAACGAGCATATCTTAACAGAGAACTCAGTGACCTGTAAATACCTAGCTCTTTTCATGATCACACAGCAGCTCTGCATCTCCATATCAGTTTCAGACCCTCCTGAAGATGAATGTTACATGGGGGATGCTTAAAATACATTCTCACTTCCTTTAGTGCAAGTAGGAAGAGTTAGGGCAAAACTATCTGGCTTGCAGGCTCTACAGAAATTACAGCTTGGGCAGATAGAACTTAATGTGCACTCACATATTTCACGTAACAAAAGCACATTTGTTCCTGTTAACTAGGGAATGTGAAATGGCAGAAATCAACCATTTTTGATAGGCTTTTTGTAACAAGGAGTGCACTCTATTGAATTTTGTTGCAAAAACTACAAAATGAGGTAGTCCTATAGCAGCTAGAAGGAAGAGGAGGTCAGTAAGGTATCCCATGTGAGCAACAGTGTCTGCTGTTTCCTCAGAAGACACAAAGGCAGAGTTTTCATTTTCATTCAACAGTCGTATATCATTAGTATAAAAATATATCCCTTTTCAGCACTTGCAGTGGGATAAGGTAAATCTTGTTTAACAGACTGGACTGATTCTTTCTGTTCTCAGTTTTGAATTTTTAACTATACTGAATGACTGTACTGAATTGCAGAAAGAAAAGCTGAAAGTTGTCCTCAGTTTTCTTTTGCATGGACTCAACTAAAATAGGATGCTTTTCAACTGGTGGTTGAAATATTTCCACTCTACAAAATTAATAGAGAAGTTCAGTAATAAGTATATGTAATAATATATGTAAAATGAGTTGGATTATAAGTTATTTACACTCATGTAAGATACTTATTCTACAACATAATGTATCTTTTGTCAATTCAGTTACTTCTTACCTCATCCTCCTATAGTGGCATTGTTCCATGTTTCTTAAGAGTGAATCACTGAAGAGAGTGTTGCATAAAGGAAGAAAATTGGGCTATTCGTAGCCGACTGGATTTCTGAACAAATACCATAGTTGAATTTTACATGAAATTAGGACATTGTCCTTTAAAAAGAAAAAAGAAAGAATAATGATGAGAAATAAAATAAGTAGCTTTTAGGGTGAGCAAAACAAGATTCTCTTTCCTTTTGTGGTCTGGATTTTAATCAAGCTTAAGTATATGTAAGAACATGCAAATTCAGTCCATCTCAGACTTCATATCCCAGTTTGCATACATGTAAATGTATGAATTATTTGTATTGTTTTCATTAGGGTGGCCACGAGCACACAGTAACCTTAAGTGGAAATATTTTTAAGTATTTGATATGAAATCCAGTTTATGTCTATATTGCAAATTTTAGACTTGAACATGCATAAAATGACAAGTTGTTGCACAGGTGTTTATGTTTGATGATAACAGTATGTTTCCATCATTTTTCAGTATATGTTGGAAACAAACAAAAATGTATTAACCTATAACTCTTCATAAATATTGGCATGAACTTCATGTCACTGCAGAAGAACCTACTGTTTTGTTTGTTGATCTTACAGATACCTTATTCTTCAGCATCTCCTGGGAATTATGTAGTAAGTACGATTTTATGTATTTACTTATTGGAATAGATATTACGTTTTATTCAGGCAAAGGAATAACGGTCCAGATGTTAAGAAGAACCTTGGGATATTGGCTGAGTACTGAACATCTTATCCACACTTAGTATTTTGTCTGCTGTCTATGGTGCATATGTTGATGTTTATTACTAGAACCATTATCAGGCTGGTCAAAATGAGTCTGTGTGCTGTTTTATTTCAACATATTTATAGTAACCAATACAATATAGTATCTTATATAATAAGGCAGAAAAACCCAGCTATATTGAAAATATATCGTATATGAATCTCTTAACTTCTTGAAGGGGAAAAAAAAAGCATTTGAAGATTGAATGCAAACTTTTATCTCCCCGAAGAAATACATAGATGGGTGGTACTAGCTAACATTTTAATGTAAACCTGTATTCTCCTAATTACCTCCTGGAGACTTGGAAAACCTTTTTTCCATAGTCTATTATGTCTTTCTTTCACAGACATTGTCTTAATTTATTATGGATTAGTCAGTGGCTTTTTTTTTCCTAGTCTGTACTTTAGAATGAAATAGTTAAAACATTGTCATTGTGCCCAGCATTGATCTGTCATTCCGTGGAACACAGAATGCGAACCATCACTCTGGAACTACACAAAAGCATTTTACCTATCAACTGAAGTCTTTGCTGGAGTATGTGGTGCTCGTATTTGTGTGTATCCCGAGAGATTAACTTTGTTTACTCTTTTAGAGTTTTTATTGCCATTGCTATTGTTCTACGTGTGTTATTTGTACTCCCATTCTACTCTTCTAAGGCATATGGTTTCATATATTTATATTACATTTAGTATTGAAGTCATGTTGTAATGGGGGGAGAATTTTGTCTCCCCTCTGTAGCTATTTGCCATTTGTCATTCTTGTTTGCAAGTTGTTGGATTCCAGTTTTCTGGACAGCCCAGATTCTCTTTTGATTTTTCATATTCTGTCATCTGAAGGTCAGATAACTGCTGTGTTTTAGCAGCGTTGAGTCAACAAAAACATGAATCTGTTTCAGAATGTGGAAATATCAAGTAGTTCACCATGAGGACACTATACCAGTGGTATTTTTTACCTGTTTCTGCTACATGTCTGTTTCTCCATAAGAGAGCTGATCCTTCAGATATAATGCTTGAAAGATGAGCTCAAGGATGAGCTTGTTAAAAACAATTTATTTTGTTTGTTATTTAAACAATTAGCTGCTGAAAAGATTAAGTTTCTGATAAGTATCCATAATTCTAGGGCTCATTTGCCAGATTTACGCAGTCTAAATCTGCTGATGTCCAAACAAGTTTTTTTTTAATCAACTTCGCAAAGTTCTCTCTGTTGGGAAGGCTGTGTTTGCTGTTTTTGTCCTAGGTACTGGTGATCACTTATTGCACATTTTGGAAATGGTGCACTGGACTTCATATTCCAGTTTTTGAAATATCTGAAGGCCCGAGGAATTAGAAAAGGAAATGGTATAGAAATTAATTTTAAAGAGGTAGAACTAAGTAAAACACACATTGTACTGAAGGACTCTGTTGTACGCATATTAAGCCAAAAGTCAGCCAGGATACATGACTGACAAAACAAGACATTGCGATATTTCAGTGTATAGGTAGCGGAGGAGGAATAGGCATAGTGAGGTGATTTTACTTCACTCAGGTGACAGTGATGAGACTGGTGGTGGTTTGTTATCTCTAACTCAAAACAATGAATGGAAATTAAAGTATATGTGAAGATGCAAGAGACAGAGAAAAAATTGAAGTACTGGAGAAAAATGCCTGAGCCTCTGAGTAGATGTGCTCTGTGCCCATGGTGGAGGTTGCTGCCTAATTCCTTGTCCACACTGTTCTGCTGATGTTGACCGGTCCTTCAGATCAGCCACTGGAGTTCCTAGGATGAATGCTCCTCTTCATTCAAAACAATTGAAGTTGATGTAAGCGTTTGAAGAATTAGATCCTTCATAAAGCTGTGAGTTTGAGCCAGAGAAGGGTGAGGGGCATCCACACACAAAGCTCCAAGCAGAGCAGAGACTGCCTCTTGCAGTGGGTGGTGGTGGAGCAGTTGAGGTGTGCCAAGGGTTGAAAGCATTTGCCAACATGAATGCTTGCACACTGTATGTCTTGTCTGACCCTGAGAGAAGTACTCCTGCTTCACAGAGGCTCTCTGCAATTTTGAAAATGGAACACGTGATGGTCAGCCATACAGACAGTTAAATAAGCAAAGCCGGGGGGCAGGAGCTTACCAGAACAGCAGCGATCATGTGGGGGCTGGTGTGAGCTGGAGAGCTCTTTAAAGCAGATTTTTAGCCAAAGGGCTCATGTTGTGGAACTACTCACTTTGGGAGCTTATTCTCTCTATTTTATCAGTCAGCTTTTTGAGAAATAATTTCAATATATAAAAATATATTCTGAGGGACAAAATCATTAGTACTAGGAGGCTTTTTTTTTAAAGACAGATATATACACACGCTGAGGGTAAGCACCAAACTTAGATTAGATGTGAATATTAACAGTGGATGTGAGTGACTTTTCTAATAAATGACCAGTTGTGGTTTCTACACCTCTTTATACCATGGCTGAAAAAATAATATAAACCTAAAATCATAGAGTTTGTGAGCTTAGTATTCAAGGTTTCTGTTTCATTTACAATTAACTGTGAGTTAATCACTTACGAGCAGATAGAGAGGCTTGCTTCTGATGTGTATTTTGCTCGAATGAGCAGAGGCAGGAATGGTATCAATCAGAAAGCTGCTACATTAATCATGCTACATGATTTTGATTGCATGAAAGCATTGTACACTAGCACATCACTGCCATGTGTTTTGTGAGAAATGTTAGTTTTAGTAGATCACAGAGAAAGAGCCTATTGTTTCAAATCCAAAACTTTGTGATTTATAGGAAATCCCAGCAGTGGTCCTTGTAAGCAGACAGGAGCAGCCAAGCCTGTATAGTCAGTTACTTAAAAAATCTGCTACTGTTTGGAGCAGTCTGTCTGCTATTTTAAAATACAGTAATAGAGATAAAATACAATAACAGTCATATAGCACTGAAAATAATCACCTGTTGTTACCAACCTGTGTGTTTTTTATTATGCAGAGGAGATTCAATTTATATTCATTGACATTTTATTGGCATAGACATTTATATTAAACTGAGTTGATTGTTCTTCATTTTGCTTAAAAATGTTAGGGGATCTGCAAATATAAGCAAGAGGCTATAATTGTGTGCTTAGTAAACAATTAGGGCTTTTATAGTAAGAACAGTGAAGTCATTTCTAACTGAACTGAAAGAGCATGTTTAGCAACCAGAGGTGTTGGTGTACAGCACTTATTCGTAAAGACTGTAACACAGGAGTACCTGAAACTAAGGAAGTAGTATTCCTTGCTGGTTTTGTTGCTGTTTGTAATCTATGATTTAGAAGCCTAGACAAGTGATAGAACTGTACCCAAACTTAGGCAGCCACTACTATACTGACTCTTTTTTATCCATTTGCATTAATTTGAGAAGGAACTGTGTATACAGATGCTATTTTTCAAAAACGTAGAGCATTATACAGGCTGAATTAAGTTGGCTAGGGCATTGAGATACTGTCTCAAAGAAAACCTTTCTTAAGGTGGCTACCTTCCTCACTTCCCATAAGACACCCTTCACTTTGCATTTGGTGAACACTGGCTACTCTTAAGCGAAGTACAGCAGAATAGAAAAGCCAATTAAAAAACAGTGGTAACAGAAGTAAATTGAAGGAATTAAATGTAACAGTTCAGGCTCTGATCCAGATATTTCTTTTGTCTCATTCACATCATGATGCAGAGTTACTGACTAAAGGATATTCACGTGTCAATATTCCTGTGTACATAAGTTTATGCCAGAACTTGCTGAGCAATTGTGTTGTCCTAGTCTGTTAGAAGCTGTTCTGCTAGCTTATTAGAAAATGTGTATGTTTTTATCAGAGCAACTTGGGACATTTATACTTCGTTTTCATTCGTACTGTGTTTGGTTTTTTCCTGTGGTAGTTTTTCATTTCATGCTAACTGATGTTTTCTACTGTCTCTAGGGTCCTCCAGGAGGTGGAGGGCCACCAGGAACACCCATCATGCCTAGTCCAGCAGGTACTGAAATGTATTCAGAAGCTATAAAAGAAAATTATAAGGGATTTTAGGAAGTATATTATTGTTACAAACTTCGATTTTAATGAGAAATTATTAGCTTTGTATGTTCTATATAATTTTTTTCCTGCTCTCTAACTCCCTTTCTGTCCCTGCTAATTATATCTGTACAGTTCAAAGCAGTTCTTGCAAGATTTCAGCAGTAGAAAACAAAACAAAACAAAACAAAACAAAAAAAGGAAAGAAGACACAGCCTTAATGTGTTTTCGCTAAAGTTATCTGGGACAGTTCTGCCAGGTTGGAAATGAGGAGATCTCTGCACTGGTAAAACTCGATTGTAGTATCCTGTGGGATAGACCTGACCAGCCTGTGGATCTTGGCTGAAGTATAACTCACAGGCATGGCTGTGTCATCTGGCAGCAGGCCATTCTGGGCAGATGGCTCTGTGCTGTCCTGCTGTGGAGGAGTAAGACTCCAGAAGAACCCTTGTTGAGTCCTACCAGTGATCTGTTCCCAGATCGTCAGTCCCCCATTATTTCCCAGGTTACGTGGTCTATATCTTGACATTTTGACCACTCGGTGACAAATGATTGGCCACGCTACTATCAAGGTTTGAAGAACCAATGAGGATGGGAGGATTCAGAATAGCTTATTACCTTTTCAAGGCTTAAAATTTGTCAGACAGATACTACATCGCTGTTCTGCAAAGAAGGGAAAAATCGCAACGTGTGGAAGATGCTGTCCTCCCCCGAGGACAGCTTCGGAAGTTTAAGATGACGCTAAATACGTAACACAGTATTTAGTAGCCACTCAGACTCCTTTTGGAGTCTTTATAATGCACTTTACCCAACTAAGACAGACCTGTCACCTCAGTGATGGAATAGAATCCTCAGTCTTTATATCCAGCATGTTCTTGCTGTCCTCTATAGTGTAAGAGCGCAGGGAAGCTACCTAATCTCCCATAAAAACTTCTTGCACCAATATCATATTTTCCTTAATTACAATTCCAAGGCTTTAAAAACACTGCGTAGAAAGTAGGGCTTCCTCAGTTGTATCACTTGTGGAAAAAAAGATACATAGTTCAAGCTGGCATTTAAAAGTTAGAATTTATTTTATCATAAAACAAACATGAAGACAGCCTACGCTTTTAAAAATGAGCAGCCCGCAGTGATGGCACGTGTCAGGCTGTCCACACGCATGTCAGATACAGCTTCTGCGGAGAAAATTTTCCTATTTTCAGTTAAAGGTACTCACACATTTGTTAAGGCTGTGTTTCCCAAAGTATGCAGATGCTCAGGAATTCCCCATCTGAGAATTTTACAAAGATACTCACTGAGAAAACCAGTTCTGAGTGTTCCCAAGGTGTGGGGAGAGCCAGGGATGTATGTCTTAAAAGGACCTGGTGGTTGAAGAAGTTCTTGTCTAACTCATCAACATTAAAATTGCTTGCTGTATGCTACTTTTACTTTGATAACTTGAAGTGAAAAGCTTGCATTTCCCCTCTTTGACAAACAGTGCATTTGGATGTCCTAGTGATACGTAGTGCTCTGTATATAATGAAATCATTCACTTACCAAGGTTAATTGAAACTTAAAATGCTGCATCGGAAAGACTGGGAAATAGGCAAAGATCTTAACTGCACTTGTACAAATATATTCTCGCACAAGATCAGGCCACATTCCCAGTTCCAACACATCTCAATCAGATCTAGGCTTTCTTACTTTCACTACTTCAGACTTAGAAGACATCCATCACCTTGTTTTGGAAAAAAAGATGTACAGCTCAGTATTGAATTTTGCATTTGCTGGAGTTCATAACTCTGGTTCAAAGAGATTGAATGGTTCATTTGAGGTCTTTTTGCAGATACTGCGGAGGTTACAGATTTTCCAGAGCCGCCAGTATTTTTTTTTATGTTATGCTGTCCCATTCAAAATGTGTTTAAACTTTACCTAGGACATTCACCTCTCAGTAAAATTTTTCCTTACATGGCCTATCTATTCTCAGGTTCCCTTGGGAAAGACTTTTGCTAATTTGTCCACCATCTGCTGCATATTTTGATATTTTGATGAAAGGTGTTAAGACTTCGTATGTGTTAGCAGATAAGTTTGAGATCAGAACGAATAATTTGTATCTAATAATAATTCTCAGCTATTGGTTTCTTTAGTTCTATCTGAAGACTCCCATATGTCTTGCTAGCTACACCTTGCATTTCATGCTGGAGGTGCTCCATCAGAGAAGAAAGTTCAAGCACATTAATTGGAGAACAAGTGTTATAGCTGTGTCAACAGCAAGGCCCAGTGAAACTATTGTCAGAATTAATAGCTGAGGCACTGCTGCTCCAGAATGGTTTTGTTGGTTTTGAACACAGATTTGTTTTGAAGCATTGCACCACATTGCACCTTGAAGACAGATCAACTAAAGCTGCTTTTGGAGTGAGGATCTTTGTACAGTTCTCTGTTGAATAGCTAGATGTGTTCAAAATCTAATGGACTGACACAGATGAGAAAGAATAAAAAATTCCATTTACTAGACTAACTTGAAGTCTGTATAATGAGAAATTATTTATCATTTATTACAGATGGAGAACAAATTGCAGAATGTATTGATAAGAAAGAGACTCCTGTTTTATAGAGAATGTTGAAGATGACTGAAATAATTTGGAAGTCCGGAAGAAAGGGCTTATGGAATTAAACAGTCAGATACTCGGTGATTTATAAACCTTTTAACAGTCATGCGTAAAACTAGAGTCTAGAAATAGTCACTCAGGGACCCCTGCAATTATTTCATTTCATAGTTCTGTTGTGTGGTAGAAAAAGATAGAAAGAGAATGAAATCTTCCTTTATATTGCTACTGTGTATCAGTGATCCAGGCATGGAAATAATATGAACAAAATGACAAGAAATGTCTTAGGTGAGTAGATTTATTGAAATATACATATTAGCACTTAAAATAATCTCTTATTACAGATTCAACCAACTCTGGAGACAACATGTACACTTTAATGAATGCAGTACCACCTGGACCCAACAGACCTAATGTAAATATGAATCTAGTTATATACTATTTGAATAATACAGGGTTGTTGTATCCAAACTGCTGCATTTACATCAGATATTTTTAATAATAAGTTTTCTGTTATTATGGATGACACTTCAGTTGCTTCCCTGTCCTTTTTAATGTTTCTCAAATCAATCATGCCAGTACATATGAAATAATGACTGGGGCACTTTATTTACATGGGTGAGACCTTAGAAACTTGTGCTTGTGGGTCTTGGTGATAACTTACTTGTCAGATTGCAGTGTAGAATAGACTTCCTTGTGAAGTGTCATAATCCTTAGAGCTGCCACTAAGTATTGGTTTCTGAAGGGTTCAAACTTCTGCGATACCTCCAAGAAGAAAATGTTGGAAGTGACATAGTATTATGTTGCCCGGGTGTCCTGTAATGAAGGGATAAGATTAGTATTTCTAAGAAAAAACAAACTTCTGTTTTATCCCAAACTTCAGAAGTTTCAGAACTGATGAAAATCTGGATTCTTAGGTAGAACTTGTTTCTTCTCTGATCTCTGTGCCTTCAGTTTTGTAGTATTTCTTTACTGCAACCATATTTCACTTTGGTACAGTCCATTTTATGGGCCTTAATGAAAAAGAAAGGCCAGTAGAACTTGAAAAATCAGACTTTTAGATATACCTAGTTTACTACTCAGTGGATTGTAGAAAATATAATGTCAATGCCTCTAAGTTTTTGAAAAACTGAATTAAGGTTAATAATACAATTGGACAGAAACTACTCACACTGCAAATATAGCATGGAGTACTCTGACCGTCAGTACAGATAGGATGGAGTATGAAAGCTGTTCATTAATCGATTACTTGTTGAAGAGAATAGTAAAATTCCCTGTAAGTTCAGTGGCAGTAAAGCTAGGTCTGCGCTAGCAGGTTTGAAAATCATACACAAGGTATTGAAGTAAATAATGAATTGTTGCTAAATTTTATGTCAGCCTACAGAGGTGAAGTTCTCAAATAATCATGAAGGCAGCAATCAGAAAAAGTGAACGAAAACAATGATGTTTTTGCAGTCTTCACATGTGACTTTCACTTGACTTTCACATTCAGAGCTGGGACTGTGCACTTTTCTATTTTTGTCTTGAGGAATATTTTCTTTTTATTAGTTGACATACAAAAATCTGTACAGTAATACCAGTTTTTAATGTCTGATCCTTTTATAGTTTCCAATGGGGCCAGGGTCAGATGGACCTATGAGTGGACTGGGTGGAATGGATTCACATCATATGAATGGATCATTAGGTAATAATAGTAATATCACAGACATTGTGAATTTTCAATGACCTATGCCATTTTCTGTGTTCTCTTGAGTGATGTGAAAGATTGTACATAAAAAATCTTGTAACAAATATCCATAAGAAGTAAACAGTTAAAAGCATTAGGATACTTTTTATGCCTATGAATTGGCATACATAACACAGCTCTGGAAGGAGAATGCTGTATTTTATTGATGTCACAAAGTATAGTTTTATCCCAGTGGATTGAAAACACTTTAAAAGCATACGTAATATGACAGTTAAGTGGAAGTGATGGCTTAAGACCCATTTTTCCTTACTTCTCCTCGTCTTTCAAAAACTTGAGGTGTTACTGTGACATGCTGGTGCAGGTTCTAATCAATTACCTGGAAGTGAGTTATTACATATATTGATGTATGTGTCAAACTTTTTATTCCAACAGTTGGATATCTTCATTTGTTCTATAATTAGCCATTTGTCTGTTAATAATGAGTATTGTTACTCCATCCGCACAAGCAGCTTCATACAAGTGCCAATTTTAATGGAGCAAGACAGAGCACGCTATCTTGTTAGAATATACAGACACAGGAAAAACAGGATACTGTTTTTTGACTTTTGACACTATAATTTTTGAGGGACACAAATCTAAGGGAGAAGCCTTGCACAACTCTACAAAACATTCATTGCTTTATCTGTTGACTAGCAAGCTCTTTGCTCTTTGCTTTTGCTCTTTGCTGGAAGGATGGTAGACACTTGAAAAGGATGTAAGAAACAAGGGACAGTTAAATAAATAGCACTTCTGCCTTACTTCTCCATACCCACAAGAAATAGAGACAGGGAATTTATTTCTGCTCACAACAGGGCAGTAATGGTGAATACAGTTCATATGTCTTATTCTTCCATTTTCTGGTGACGGAGGCAACAACTTCTATCTCTGTTGTTCGCCAGCAAGGTTCTCTGTTATATCTGAGAGCTGCCCCCACAAGGCACCAGCAGCTTTTTCCTGACTGCCATTTTCCTTTATGGGGAAAAACCCCAGCAAGATAAATACATGTCCAGCAGGTAGAAGCCAAGCTGCCACTGTCCTCTGGCTTTTGTCCCTGGCAAAAAGCTCTGTCATCTTCACAGCGTGGGTATGTATGAACCTCAGCTTCTTCCTGCAATTAAGCAAATAGCAATTTAATTCTATACTCTCACGGCAGAGAAATATCTGTCATTCCTAACCCCAGAGTTGCAGACTGTGAGACAGAAGCATAAAAAGGCAAAACAAAGGGAGAAATAATTAAAAAAAAAATTATAACAGAATGAGAAACAGCTATGCTATCAAAATTTATGTAGGAGTTACATTCGGAGCTACTAAAACTCAACAATACACATCTAATTCCTATGAGAATTTCTTTTTTTTTTTTTTTTCTGTGAGAGGACAGGTCCCTAGAACTCCTGGATTACTTTACATAAGGGCACTTTGTGATTTTACAGCCTTCCTTTACAGATTACAATCCTAAAATGGGTTGTTGCTTTAATTAGTAATGATGTGCATTACATGCAAATGAATGAGAAACAGTATAAAAGGTAATTACATCTTTTTCTGTCACTTTCCATAGCCATAGAACTGTTTGTTGAATAAAATAAAAAATAAAATTGAAGCAGTTACAGGAGGATTTTGTATGTTTGTAGCATTTGCTTAGTTACTTCTGGCAGTGAAAATGATTACGTGCTTAGTCAAATTAACTATGCCTTCTTCATATGGTTAATTTTGAATTGAAAATGAAATCGAGTTCTTTCGACAGAGGAAGGCTGGGGGAGATCTGCTTTCATTTCCTTGCTGCAGTAGGCAGCAGTGTCTCACAGTCAAAGGTGTTAATTGGTCAAGATTCATCTTGCACATACCAATCTTCTTTGACCACAGCTGTTCCACTGGATATCTATTCAGAGCTGGTAGTTAGAAGTCTTTTGCTAATTTCCACCAATATGTTTTCTTTTGGCTGTGACAGAATAGCTCTTTCTCTTCACAAACATTCATGAGTTTGATGCATTTATGGAGAGACATCTTACTCTTTCTCAACCTTTATTTTTTGTGGCTAAGTCTAGTGAGTTACTACAGTCACTTCCCACAACCCCATTTGCTTCATTGTTTTTCTCTGACACTCTTCTAATTGGAATGTCTTTCCTCTAAATAGGTGAGCAGAATTGTTTACTGTCTGTTGCTGCTAAAAAATGCTTTCTGTGATACATTCCTCATAAAATATTTCCTTTATTCTTTGGCTTTACCAAACAGCATGTAAAAAAAAAAATCTTGCCGATAGTCTTTCTGTTATTCCAACCCTCAGCATCATCTGCTTCTAAAAGATAATGTCATCATCAGTGTTTGTAATACATTTAAAGTGGGTATCATCTCAGCCAGTTTGAGTGTAGGTTAGTGCTTTTGGAGCAAAGACACTGATGAGCTCCCCCAAGATGAACTAGAGATAGAGTCCACTGGAGCACTCCTTAAAAGGGAGTTCTGAATAACTGAAGTTCAGTAAAATAATGGTCTTTTTTTTTTTTTCCTACCCCAAGAACATTGACTTCTACGAATTGTCCATGACTTTGCTTTCATTTTTTTCCCTTGCTCTGCAGCAACATTTCCCTGGTGTATGTACCCCAGACTAATTGCATTACCTGTACCCTGCCCTGGCTAAGAGGTCAGGGAGGTTGGACACACTCTTCTTCAGCTTGCACTAGGCCGTCTCATCCTAGCAGATGTGATTCAGATTCCCAGTGCGGATGAGAAGTGTGTCCTTCATTCTTTTCTTTCTTTTTATAGTAGGTGTGTACATGAAACTAACATTATTCTGTACTGACTATAAACTTCTACAAAATGAGATGTTGGTAAGGAAGGAGGTAGTGAACTGTTAAATTTTAAAATATTGCTGTCATACCTTATATTCAGTATGGAAAAAAAAAGCTTTTTGATTAATTTCAGCTCAACTAATTGAATAATTATTTTATTTTAATTTAAGGCTCAGGAGACATGGACAGTATTTCCAAAGTGAGTACCTAGTAATATATTTTTCAAATATTTCATTGTAAACATATTTTCTTTGTCTTTGTTATGAAGCTTTTTATTATGTATCTACATTTTCTACTCGTCAACTATTCAGAGGCTATGCAGAAATAAGTATTAGCTGCAAATTTTAAAGCAATGTCTGTGATCAGTAGAGAATATAAATAGAGTCACTTCATATTGTGTAATAATGTGTACTAACGCATGTGATTAATATATATCCATTTCATATTTTGATTGATCATGTTACAATCTTCTATACTGTTAAGACAAATGAACACATATATAAGGAAGGAGTTCTCCACAATGAGAATGGTGAGGCCCTGGCACAGCTGCCCAGAGAGCTGTGGGTGCCCCATCCCTGGAGACACTCAGGGCCAGGTTGGATGAGGCCCTGGGCAGCCTGAGCTGGGGGGGGGCAACCTGCCCACGGCACAGGGATTGGGACTGAGTGAACTCTGAGGTCCCTTCAAACCCAAGCCATTGAAAGATTCTATGATAACACAGTTCTCATAATCAAATCTCGTTAGGTGCAAGTTGGGGAAAATGCCTTGAGGATGTTACTTTTATGCAGTGCATGATTGTCACCTCTATAAGGCATAGTTAATATCTTAATCGTTATTGTAAGTCTGTAAAAGCTAGATTTAAAAGTACTTGCAGAACAGTCATTGTTTTGATTCCGTAACCATTAAATAGTTTACTCAGAACAAATGTGAGCTTAACCTGCAGGGGTTTTGCATCTACAAAAATAATATTATGCTTTAATGTGTCACTTCTTCCATAAAAATAGAACTCTACTATGTATGTGAACATTATTAATTTAGGAACTTATGCAAATAAGGAATTAATGAGCTTATTTGGCATTGATAAAGCAGTATGAGTCTGTCCCTGCAAACTACTGTTTTGTACTCAGTGTTTTCAGGTGTAACTGACTAAAACTAATAAGTGTATCAGTAAACCACTGCACTTTTGTGCTTTTGATCTATGAATATAGAAAAAGATGAATAGCTTGTTTCAGTTAAAATTCTGTAGCTTATTGTTTCGTTGCAAAATTCTTAACAATCTTCCCAAAAAGGAGCGTGAGTCTGTGGTGAGTGTATGAACTGCTCGTGTACTTTGGCTGGCTCAGGACTGCTGAGCTGCTGTATGAACTGCTGTGAGATGCCTTGCAGTGCAGACTTTTTCACTTTGGACGTGTCTGTGGATGCCGTGGTCCTACTGAGGACATCACTGTTGATGCACCCTCAGGCTGGCCCGGGGCTATGGTGAAATGCAAACACATAGACACCTATATTTCTGCTGAAACAGAATTTTGTAGGCTGAGAATACACTCCCAGCTGTCCAAAAGGCATGTATAGTTAGTGAAACCTATTTGTATATCTGAAGTGGAGAAGGAGGGGCCTGAACTGTTCCTCGGTGGTGCTTAGGTAGAGCTGTGGGAGAAGTGCGGCTTGTAAAACGTACATAGGCATATATTGTAGTGTGCTTTGCTGTTTATAATGGATTTGTAGTCACTGCCAATATAGAAGACATTATCTTGCATCGGAAGAAATTCACCACAGGCAAACAGCATAATTTTGGAATTGCACAGGTGCTTATGGCCTTACAGCAGCCCTCTGTGGCCTTTCCTGAAGAGAAGTACCTCAGCAGTGTGTCCTGGAGCTGGCTGCTGCTCCTATGATGGAGTAGCATGTATAGCAGTGCTGTGTTTTTGTAAGCAGTGCTATGTTTTTGTAAGGTCTGCACTGTGTTCAGGCCCTGCAAAGTGTCAAATAAGGGTCTGAAATGACCATTTTGCCCTAGATGAGCAATGCTGAGAGCTGCAGAGGTGGATTCAGTGATAACAAGCATACATCACTTTAAAAATCAATGTTCCTGTTCTTCAGTAATGTTTTGTTTTGCGAACTGCAGCATTTTTAAGAAAAAAATTGAAAACAAAAAAGCCATGTCTATTAGCTTGCCATAGGATTACTTTTAAAAGACTAAATTAAATCCACTGATATTAAGTATCAGTGTATGTACTAATATTATTATCAGGTATTTTGAAAACCTGGATCCAGACATTTACCTGGAAGTCCTGTAATTTGTTGACCTTAATAAACAAATCTGCAAATCAGATTTGAGGCACATCTTCAAATAACTAAAGGAAGACGGTGTTTACTCTGGAAGCAACTGAGTTGTCATGTTACACTGTGCTATCTAATCACTTTACCTTTTTCTGAATAGCACAGCCCAAGATGCAGCCTTCACTGGTACCAGAAGTGTGTAGGCAGAGCCTTTTGTATTGCAATGACAATTTAATGCAGATAATACTACATAATACTTTTGAAATTTGATTGTAAGTTCTGCTTGCAGGAAAGTGTGTATTTATAGAATTGATGCATGCAGAATTGCTGCATGTCTGCCTTCCAATTCTGTACACAGTTACCAGGATTTTTCTGGTTACAGCAACAGCCTCCCTTTACACATCACCAGGTAGCCCTGCAGTTGGCTTTTTCGCAAACAGATTTCCAGATTACTAATTAATATGACAGGAATTGTTCAGTGGAGCTAACAGAGTTTGGCTGGGTGTTGCTGGATGCTCTGATGCAGCCGTAGAACTCCAGTGGATTAAAATGCATATTAGAGTAGCTGATTATCTTTTCCCATGAGATAAAGGAAATTAATCCAGCCTTGGTAGAGTCAGTACAACTCACAGAATTCAGAGCTACATTTTCCATAGACAGAGATGATTTTACTTTAATTGGCTGAATGGCAAAACATGAAGCTTTTATGAAGTAGATTGAGACGGAGGAAGTAAATGAACTGAAATTATGCATATTAAATAAACATTAATAACCAGTGTTTCTTTCAGTGCCCGTGGAATCTGTGCAGTCATCAAAGAAATACTAGCTTTGGAAAAATTCAGCTAGTGCTACAATGTGAAACCCCATACTGGCCATAAAAGCCACCCAGGGGAGTTGCTATAAAAGCATTTATGTCAGGAATTTGAACCTTTGGGGCTGGCATACTGTAGCAATTGCAGAATTTCAAAGCTTTGTACTACACAGAGCAAGATAAAATAGGGGTAAATCCCCAAGGAATGATCAAAAGTACGGGAGCATCATATAAAATAAATGTGACAAGGCCTTAGTGGGTTTTAAACTTTATATTCATAGATTTTAAGGCCAGAAGGGACTGCTATGATTGTGTAGTATGACCTCCTGTATAACATAGGCAATAGGACTACCCTGAATTAATTCCTGCTTCAGGTCTGGTAGGTGTGGTTGAACTGAGGCAGTAGTTTTCAACCTTTTCCAAACTGGATCCCTAAAAACTTGCTCCAATAACTTCACTGAAGAACAAATGTATGTAATTGTCTGATTTAAATTAATAGTTAGTTTGCTGCTATTTTTGATGGTGCTGCTGTTCTGTGATTCCTGGGGATCTGAGAGTCACCATTAGAAGTAGAGTGAATGAGATGGTAAAGAAAACAGAAGGCCAAACTCTTAACCCAACTAGAAGTAATGTTTCAGGTTGCTTATAAAGACAGCTATGCCTGCATGTGGATGTAATAATTTAATAATTAATATATAGTTGCAAATAAATACACCAAGCTGAACCCATAGCCATTCAGATTGAAAATGGTGATCAGGATTATGGTAAAAACTTAATGGCAGCTTTTCATTAGTCATGCAAAAGGCATTTCAAAGCAGATGGCATGTACAACAATCAGTCGTACTTGTCTGCTCGTGTGGTAACAAAAGGTAACAGATTTAAGCTTTGGAGAAGCTAGGTACAAACTACATTTTGTTCCCCTTGAAGGTGGAAGTAAATAATCCTGCGGAACTCTGTAACATTTTATAATATTTAATTATGTGCAGAGGACAAAATGGAGCTTTTGCAATACCAATAGGAGTGTTCAGAAATAGGGTTTGAAGGGGAAGAAGTCATAGCTATTCAGTGAAGATGCTATTTCCTGCCATTAAGCACCACTGAATGGAGCCAGGCTCTTGTCAGTGGTGCCCGTGACAGAAGAAGAGGCATCAGGCACAAGCTGGAGCACAGGAGGTTCCCTCTGGCCATCAGGAAGCATTCTGTGCTGTGCAGGTGATGGAGTGCAGGCACAGGGACACAGAAAAGCTGTAGGATCTCCTCCTTGGAGATCCCCAAAAGCCACCTGGGCGTGGGCCTGGGCGCCCTCCTCTGGGTGTCCCTGCTGGAGCAGGGGCTGGGACAGAGGGACCATGCCAGCCTCAACCCTTCTGGAATTTTTTGGAAAGCCACTGTGGGGTGGATAGTCTTTGTAGTAGTAGGAATACCAAGGAATTAAGGGGTCTTTCTCTTAATTTAATCTTTCCTATTTTTTTCATTCATAGTTTACCCTACTGCAGACTGAGTCATCCTAAATGAATACTTTCTGCTGGTATTTTCAAAGTACAATGCATCTTTTTTTAAGAAGCCTTATAAAACTATGTTAGCAGGCATACTGTCTGTTATTCTAATTGAGAAATAACATACCAAAAAACAAAAAAAAACCAAAACGATTAAACTCAGGATTCTTCAAGCTGTTGCTATTTGGTCACTTAGAATAAAATCTGTACTTGCAGTTGTGTTTTATCAGCTTGCTCATTGGCTGCACTGGGTTTTTGTTAAGTTCGTAGTGGCATATCAAACTTGGATTTGTGCTGATAAAATTCAACAGCAACAACATTCAGTTTTTTGGATCAAGAGACAGACATTATAAACTTTTCTAATGAAGATCCTGGTTTCATATTTCCACAACTATTCCTTTTCCATCACAAAACCTGTGTTAACGGGAGTCTTAACAGTGATAGAAATAGAAGCATCTGTACTCCAGGCATGACAGGTTGCTGCAAATGAGCTTTGTGAAGACACCTGACGAATTGTAGTGTCTGACATAATCATGTATTAGCTGTTGACTGAATGACTTCTGTGACAGTTAACTAGTTTCATCCTTTCTGTAAGCAACTGAATCTTGAAATCATTTTCTGAACCTTGTAGATCTGATTGTGTAGTACCTATTTTTAAAAAAATAGACATTTATCTTCAGGTGCCTTTGTATTGTTACTACTAATTAGCATCTCAGTTACAACTAGACACTGGAAAAGTAAATTAAGGCTCTCTTGCAATAGGCTCTGTGGAAGCAAATACAAAAGTACAGCTGCTTCTGAAAGTGTTTGCAAGTCTGATCTGGGGCTGGATTCTGAATGTCTGAATTCTCCTTAACCCAGCTGCCTATAAACTCTTTATTAGCTGCTCACAGTGAAGTGGTTTAGCACCTCCATGTCTGACTACATTCCTGAACTACTTGTGAAACTATTTCCACTAACTGCACACTGCAAGCAGAGACCCCAGATAAGGACCTTGATTTGTGAGGCCTGTGTATACTGTCCACATGCTGACTACTAGGTATGCCTTCAGAAGTCATGTATGTCAAGACACATGCTCATAGACTTCACTGGATTTGACTATATGAATGAACACAGTGCCAGAGCTTACTTTTAGACCTGCTGAAGTCATTTGTAGTTTTTCCTGACTTCAGTAGGAGAGGATGGAGGCAATAACCTTGACAGTAACAATAACAGGTAAATCAGGGTCAGAAACCTGTCTCTACGGGCTGAAATTAGTGACATAAGCCTGCAGAACTCAGCAGTCATATCTCTCTTTGTAAATCCAGTGCGTTGCATAGTATGCTGTGCTGCTCTGTATTGTAGTATCAAGTGCGTGATACTTCATGAAGCCTGGAAATTAACTGGTGTTCAACAGTTAATCTGTGTTTTAAAATCTTGTTTAACAGAACTCTCCCAGTAATATGAGCATGAGTAATCAGCCTGGCACTCCCAGAGATGACGGTGAGATGGGTGGAAACTTCCTAAACCCTTTTCAGAGTGAGAGTGTAAGTATTTCTTTATGGAGTTGTTTTACTTTGGGAACTTTTGTTCCTGATATTTTGTTTAAAAGGGAAAAAAAAAAAGCATTAGTGTTCAGTGACGCAGAGTGGGCATTTATCAGGTGGTATCTGAGCAGCTGAAATATAGAGTTAAGAGATCTTTACATCTGAGCGTTTCAATTTGTGGTTGCTCAACCTTTGATTCCTAAACAGTGTGTTTCACACTGCAGGAATATCTTCTAGGACAAATTCACACAAGTATATAAATAAGAGCACCAGATCTCGTGTTACAGGGATGTAGTGTGTTCTCAGAAACAGAAAAGGCAAAGGTGCCCTCTAGTGTTCATTCTTGGGCAGATGGTGTTTTTTTGAAATGGAGACCGCTTAAGGCTGCAAAACATGGTGTACAACACGTTGTAAGGTATTTTCCTACTCCTGTGCCTGAAGCTGGGTTTCTAAATCCACATTTAGGTTCCTAAATAGAAGTGGCCTGATTTTTCAGAAGTGCTGAGTGACTTCAACACTTCTACTGTTGTTTGAAATCACTGCTGCTGGGAGTGCAACTTCATTAACTATGCCAGTGGTGAATTTTGACTTAGTAAATGTGAATAAACAGTTCCTCTTAGATCACAGAACAGAAAAATCGCATGGCAAGTTTAATGGAAACCAGATTTTGGGGTGTTTTGTTGTTATTATCATTTACTTATTTGAAAGTGAGAAGTAAGACAGAGCAGTTTCTACATGTTACTTGTGGCTTCTGTGCCCCTTCAGAAGGAGGGCATGTGGTCAAATTGTTTGGAGTACTGGAGGAAATCAGTTTGTACCACCTAAACAGATAGATGTTTTAAAATCTGCCAAAAAAGCATTAGGCACAAAACCTTGATAAAATGTGATCCTTGGTCATGGCAGTCTTTGACTTCCAATTTGTCTTACTTTGCCTGAACTGAAGGCAGAACTTCTTTGCCATGGGTTGTGATTGGGACTGAGGAAAAGCTTCTGACTTACTTATAATAAAGTAAAACTGACAAATAAGCACTATTCTGTTTTCAGATTCCTTGTCCAAAGTGATTACTGGAATACACTGACATTTAATATAGTACAGAAACTCATTTGAACAAAGGCTCTACTTGAAACATTTGAGTTGTTCTCCCTCATTGGCTAACGTAAGCATGCTGGTCTGCTGTGAGAATGCTCAGCACAGGGTGGGAGTAAGCCCCAAAGTAGAAGAAATATCAGGCCTGTTTTACCTGAGTAGTCCGTTCTGTGCAGTCTACATGACAAAGACCCGTATCGGGTATTCATACATACTTGGAAGCAGCCAACTCAAAGCTCCAGCTTTGGCAGTTATTTTACTGCCTGCCTTGTTTTTGCAAAGGCAAATAAATCTCTCCGTTTCTTGTATCAGTTTTCATTACAGTAATATTTCTTGTGTTTGAACATTTTCCTCTGCTTAGATTTTAGGCCAATTGAGTTTCTATAGTCTGCAAGTCACAAATTAGGTATATAGATGTGCAGTTCTTGTAGGCACTGTGCTGTGCCATTGATTATTTGTAATAAAGTACTGCTAACTCGAGGGCAACTGTAGCTTCTCTAAGGGCTGCAGTTCAGCTTGTGTTAAAATAATAAGTTAAAAAGTGGTGACTGAACTTTCAGTTCACATAAAGGAGAGTGGCCACTGATTCAGCTTGTCTCCTAAAGTCAATAACACTGAATAATAGAGACTAAAAGCGCAGCTGAATTCCAGTCAGGCTTATCTGCACGCCCTTCTTCCCATCAAGTAATAAAAAGCTCTCCAAAATATTTACGTGGTTCAGCTTACCACAAATGCAGCTGCTCTACTTGAGGCCAGCTCTTTGACTACTAAATCCCCAGTAGCCAAAATCAATCAGGAAAAGGTCTGAAAAGCTCATCACATCACTCAGGTAACACAGAAATAATCTTGGAGTGAGTTGACTCAATCAGTAAGAGCTGTATTTTTACATAATGAATGAAGGGTAATAGAAATTATGACTCTGCGAATTGAACTACAAGCCTTTGCACAGGCTATAGTACAAATGTAGGAGAGAATGCAAAGAGCATGTTGACATTTGAACTCATTGGTCCTGAAGTGGTTTTAGTTACCTAGGTAAAAAATGGTCGTTAAAATGTGAATTCCTCTTTTTTCAGTACTCCCCTAGCATGACAATGAGTGTGTGATCCGTTAACAAGTATCGTCCTGAAGACCACAGTGAGTTGGCCCTCTTCAGAGAGCTACTGCAGAAGAAAATCATTCATCCCAGTGTACAGTCTTAACAAAAGGATCTCAGACACAATCAGACCCACCATTTTTTTTCTTACCATCTCCCCTGTTTTTTCAAGAAAGTGGGTCCCAAATATGATTGAGACAACTGAGTGGCGTAACAGAACTGCCCATGATGGAACTGCAATTATCTGTGTATGTACATGCATGGGTAAATGTATATGTATGTGTGTGTGGCACAGAAATACACACATACATATATAGCCCTGCAGGACACTGTAAAATATTATCACATGACATCTTAAGTAGAAATGAAAAGTAGGGACTTATATTCCATCTTTTTTTTTTTCACGTTTACATTCTAATTATTAAAATTTGCTTGCCCTCTCCCCTCCTGAACTGTTTTACGTTGCATATATCATTGCTTTATAAGTTATTTTTTAAGGTGAACTCATTTGATAAATTCTGATTTTGTAAATGTCTGCCATTATGGATAGGAATAAAATTGCTTATAAGAGCTTTCATTAACTTGTGTTTGATACCAGTTACATACCCTGTGAATCACAAACTGTGTTGTCTCAAGAAATAGAAGAAAGCTCATCTTAATTTTTTGGAGAAATTTAGTAATTTTCACCTAGTTTGGTGATTTTTTTAATACTTTGCCTTTAAAAATAAAAAAAAAAAAGAAAAAAAAGAAGCACTGAAGGTTATTTTTCTTCTTTAATTGAAGCCTAATATCTGCAATATCTATTTTGAAATGGAAGCCTGAATTTGATACAAGCTTCTCAGTATATATAGAGTACTATAAGGTTACTGTATGCGAGCTCCAATTGCTATAGAATCTAGCAATAAAGTGTCAGGGCTTATTCTGCCTTTGGGAATGGATGTTCTATTTAGCACGATCCTCTGTAGGGGTGGTAGCTAGTGGAAACACAGTAGAGTCCTTATTAACGAAACTTGTTCTAACAATTTATATTTACCTTTCCCCTTTTCAGTGATTCTCAATTGAATCGTAATAATCCATGGTCTTGATGACACAATCTTCCAAGCCCATTGAGAAATCAGGTCACTCTGGTACATGAATTCACCCCCCAAACCTTTCAGTAAGCAGCCATTTTTGTGAAACAAAATGAGGGAGTAAACCTTTTATGACTACTGTGTCTTATGAGGGTCTTACCTGTTGCCATGAACAGAAGAGGAACAAAGGTCTGGGGCATTTTATAAGGTCAGCGTATTAGATGTGAAAGCTGGGAACAGAATGGAGAAAAGGTGTGTGGCCTTTAAGGAAGAGCTTCTGGAAATAATCCCATGTCTCTTTAGGCAAAGCTCTAAAACCAAGACTGTAGTAAGTTTAGCTCCTAGTGAGCTCCAGATCTCCCAAGAAAATGGAAGTTTTCAATTGAGTGGTGGTCAAAACATTGATGATCAGCAATGTGAACACAAAGTGGCTGCACTAAAATTTATGCCATGGACAAAAACCAAAGTCCACTTTGGACTTTGCACATGGAAGAGCCACTTAGTAGGAGGAGCACTTCTGGACAGACAATGTCCATGCAGTCTTGTAAGGGGATATTTTTTCATAAATTTGTGCTGAAGAATTGTATGTAGTATGCTCATTGTGATGATAGATGCACATGAGGAGTAACAGAATCTCAGAACTCATTTTTATTTTTATATATGTTATATATATGTGAAAATAAAAACATATACATATTTTATTCTCTTGCTAGGGCTGTTAAGGATGAAGCTCTTGGAGGCTTAAAATTCTGTTAAAATACCTGAAGTTTTGGTAGCATTATTTTTTAGTAATAATAGCTACTTTGATTAGCTATAATCTTGACCTAGATTGTCATTATATAGTTTCGTGAACTTTATTCCCAATGATTATGAAGGTTGAATTGATTTGCTTCTCTTTGGAAAACATTTTGTTGCTGTCCAGAAGCCCCTATAATTTGCATTTTAAAAAAACATAAAGCAAAATGCAATTTCCTGAGATCCGTCACGGTTGTCACTAATAAGTTTCCCTGGTTATGTCCACAGTGCAGCCCAGCTTCTCCCAGAAACAGTGCAAAGGGCAGGCATCCTTGCAGCTTGTTTTTGTCATCTGTATTATCCTTATTGGTAGCCTTCCAAGAACGATTCTAGGACCCTTTTCTGCCCAGTTTCAGGCACATGATGTCATTGCTGCTGGACTGAGGTAGATGAATATATCTGGACATCACGTGCCAAAGCCCTTTCATGCAGCAGGTGAGTGTGCCCTTAAGTGAGCCTGTGGCCTGAGTCCATCCGGTGTCTGCTGGGTGCCTTACAGGGAGCCCCTGCAGAGCATCGCTGCGATTGTGAGACAGTGCACGCTGCCAAAAGAGCTGCTTGCTCTAGCAACATTGAACAGAACTGTGGCTTTGTACTAATCCAAACTCTTTTTTTTTTTTTTTTTTTTTTACCAATTATCAGCACTCTGTTGCCTTCCCACCCAGGAGGAACTAGCCCATCCTCATTTTGTTCACATTTTTCATTACCATACACACTGTCACGCCATGAGTATGCAAACCATGAAAGAGGGCAGGCTATGTCCAAATATCAACCATCTCACTGCAGTACCTAATTTGACANTAGCTTATTGGCACCTGTTAAGGATAAAAGTCTGGACCATTAAATTAAATCTATGCATAAAGCAGTACCCTTTAAATGGAACTGCCAGCACATATTGAATATTATTATCAAAATATGTTGGCCTAATAAACATACATGAGCATAACATCCTTTCAGACATATCTTTCCTTCTGTAGTTCTTTTGAGCCTCCCTTCTATGCAGTTTTTCTGATTGCCAGCAAATATTTATTTTCCCTTTACATTTCATTTCCCAGACATTTATATTAAATTAAACATTGTTGCATCAATCCTGCAGCATGAATGTCAACACATACATTGCTGGTTTCAGAAGGAACAGAACTGGGCTGTGCTTCTCATAACGTGTAACTCTGTGCCCTGGTACTTCAAGTTACTAGGTATGTCAGTACTTTCCATAACTATACAGCCCCACAGATTGGTGGAACAGAAGAGGTGCAAGCTTGCAAAATTGTAAATTGGATTGAATAATCGGTGAACATCTTGTTATTAGAATTTTAATCAGATATAAAGTAGCCTAATCATCTTGCTTTTTGTGAGGAATGCTCGCCTTCTGTGCTTACATACATGAGTGAAGCTGTAAATAACTCACTGCTCATTGCGAAGATCAGGTGATTACAACCATTCTGAAACTGAACCTGTAGAAAACAACAGTATGTGCTAAATGCTCAACTTATAAATTACAAGTATCCCATTAATTTTTAAATTTGCATGGAGATTTTTGTTTGGTCATTTGTTTTCTTTCTTTTGCTTCTGATACTTGTAGGGTTTTCATCACATAAAGGAGTATTAATACGGAAAGAAAGATTATTTCCAAGAACTGACTGAATACACCCACTTATGTTTCTAGTGCACTAAATATCAGTGTGTAATGTAAGTGCTGTTTTTATCTGTCCTTATGCAACAGCATTGTTGATTGTGTCTGAACTTGTCCGGCTCTGGGAGAAATGCTATTCTCAGTGATGCCAGGTAGTTTTTCCACAGTGTGTTTTTAGACAGATTTCTTGCTTTCATGTAGAAACAAACAGATAATGATTTAGAAGATGGATCTTTCAGGCATGGTTAAAGTAAGGCTTTCTGTGGGGTTGGACTTGATGATCTCTAAAGTTCCCTTCCAACCCCTACAATTCTGTGAATCTGTGATTTTTAAGAACAAGTTACAAAATCTTAAAAGCGTAGAAATATGGGAATAATATATTGGAACTGCAGAAATAGAGTCTCATACCATCAGAGCAAAAAAACTCTGGCAAAAATTCTGGCCTTGTAGAATTCAGCTGGAGTTGGGATTCATTTGTGGATTTCACAGTGAAATCAGTACTTTACCTTCTGCAGAAACCCATGAGTAGGAGCATCCAGACCCAGATTTTATCTCCAGATCTGAGTCTTGCATAGACAAGAATGGGGTTTAAGGCAAGGAAGAAGTTGTATGAATCATGAGTAAAACATGTAGCCTGATGTAAACAAGTACCTTGTATTTGCATGCATGGGTTGCATTATTTTCTTAATTGCCTGTGCACAAGGAAGAACTGCAGTTGCACTTGATGTTTTGGGAGTTGGTACATCCAAAAGACGGCAGTAATGGTGAGACAGGTCATTGACACTCTGTAGGCTGCCCAAATGTGTCCTGTCTTGCCTTGGGATGACTTGGCATCTGAATGACAGTGCCCCAGGAGTCTCCAGAAGGCAGCCCACCCATGTATCACCTCCTCAAGGAGAGTACTGACTGCCAGAATGACGAACTCATTCCCCTCTTGATTCTGCAGAGCACAGTGCCCCATGTCACATCTCATGTCCTCTGGAGGCGTTCAGCCCTTGCTCTCCCTGTAAAGCACGAGGAGAGAGATACAGGCTAATCATTTATCTTAAATAGTTGAAAATAAGAAGAAGGGAGTAAAGCCTTACCTCTGGAGACCAGTTCAGCATCATTGCATTGGGGCAGCTTCATGAACTGGCCAAAAATCATTTGAATTTTGCTCTGTTCTGTGGTTAGCAGATGAAAAACTGCATTTCAAGAGGATTTAGAATTAGATGGGCAGTGTAATGAGAGACCAGCTGTTACAGTATTCAGTGTTGAACATTTTCCTTTACTCGTTAAGATGAATTTTCAGTTGACAAATGTTGCAGGGATTTCTACTTCTCAGATCAGTTAATTATTTTTAGGCGTTTTCTCCTGTTCTTAGGCTTTCCTGATCCAGTGTTGTTGGTGGTAAATACAGACTGAATCTCCAGAATTTGACCATATATTTTTGCATTCGCAGAATATGAAAGAGGGTTGAAAGATATTGAAAACAAAACAAAACAAACAAAGAAAACCTGGTAATTTTTTTCTGATTTATTTCACAATATGTGAGGACAGAGCCATAGCTTCTGTCCCAAATGTTCTTGGGTTTGGTTAGGCCTTCAGGAAGGGAATCCTGGCAAAGCACATCTTTAAATTAAAACCCCCCAAAACTGTTTCAACAGTGACAGCTCATTTTTCTTCAAAGTGATCACACTAAGGATCTAATTCAGGATGTAATGACACACAACATCTATAAAAAATGAGTACACTCAAATGTAAATGACTTAGATTTAAATTTCAGTGTATGCAGCTCCCTCTGCTTTCCAGACATTATTGGCTCCATCCTATAAGCTGCTGTTTGTGCCAGTTGTCCTGCTGAAACTTTGGTGAAACCACTCAGATAGCGTCATTTTTCTTGTAGGATTTCACCCTGACCTTGGTGAAATGTAGAATTTGTCTGAAGTGTGACATTATTTTGCAGTTCTGTATATGGAGAAAAATACAAAGAGTCTACCAAAATTACCAAAATGTTGTTTCACATGAAAAACAGAGGAAAAAAATCCTTAGCTAAATTACTGATTTGAGTGCATGCATGCAAGTTGTTTGCCAGCACTGTCATCTTGGAAACAAATTACAGTAACGAATTTAGGGAAGATAAATGGACTGTCTACTCAACAATTGAAATTCTGATCCTGCAAACACAAGCACATTTGTTTGAAATAAAGCCTACACAGGCTTAATTTTAAGCAGATTTAACAATACAAATAATATCCTTCAGAAGAGTGAGACTGCTAAAATGCTAAACCCAGGCTGAGCGTGGACAGTCTAGAAGTCTTCCCCAAGTCAACATTTTATCTCATTTTACTGATTTTACTGATGCATGAGCACGTTCATGTGCCAACAGTACTGATATGTGGAACAGATATGGCTTTCTTCTGTTTCTTATTTTATTTCTTAGAGCATTGTTCACTACTATATTAAGCATTTTTGTGAACTTGTCCTTTCATTTTGCTTTCAGTCATGCAGCCATAGTTTCACTCAACATAGCTAACAGCTTTGCAGTTTTAGTCTGAACTTCTCTTTGGTCACTGTTCTTCATCTAAGCCTAAAATATGTAAGAAAGCCTCTCATGTAATGGGAAAACTTGCCATAAAAATTTGTAAGAGTTTTCTCGGGTACATGTTTTCACATTTAATAAAAAGACAATTTTCAGTTACGATTTGAAATGGTCACTTTCTAGCCACTATTTAACATCTATGTGCAAAAGAATTCAAGAAAACAAATGACTTTTTATTTTTCTTCTCTATTTGAATTCAGCATTGTAAATACTTACTGAAACACATGTTTTTGGGAAGCCAGACTAAACCAAAACTTACTACCTATCTGCTATGAGTAAGACAGGCCTTCATGCTGAAATCTCCTTCCGTATCCCTGAGAGCAAGTTGCCTCACATCTGATGCACATGGCTCAGCGGGCCTGTGTGGGGCCTGGCCGTGTGGCAACTGGCCTTCATATCCAGCCTCACCTCTCCAATGGAACTGCTGCACTGCATCTGGCAGCTGGGCCTGTGGGATCCTTGGGATTTCGCAGGGCTGGAGCAAGAGGCCTGGTTTTTCTAAAAGAAAGTTATGGGATGTTGGCACTAGTTTTTGGAATCAGTACAGAACGTGTTTGGGTTTTTTTGTTTGTTTGTTTTTGATGGACACATTTCCTCAGTACCTTGGGTGTGCTAGGAACTAGATCATACAGTTTGGAAGTCTGGTTTGATTCAGAAATAGGTACAGCTCTTCAGGGTCGGAGGGAGTTATAACAACACCCATGGCCCATGTTTGTCCCCATAGCGTGAACAGTTTGGTGTGAACAGTTGTTAGTACAGAACTCCTCTCCTTACCACAAGGAGCCAACTCATCCTCTGGATGAACTGGAGATTTATAGGCTTTATTTCTGTTGTTTTATCGTCATGCTTTCTTCCCTCTCATTTGGATTTTTCCATTAAACATACTCTGCCAGATGTTTACACAAAAACAAGAACAATTTGCCCAATAAACACGTAGAATGTTGCTCACATCCGTAACGAGAGTCCCACTATAGAACATTTATTTCATTACAAACATTGTGGCTGTGCAAGATCCTGAGAGCTGTTGTTAAGTGTTCAGCATTAGGAAAGTTAGCTTCTCACAGGCTTATTATGCATTAGACAAGATGACTTCCAGCAATGACATAAAATAGCCTGAGACAGAACTTGATATTTGCTGTACAGAACAGAGGAAAAATAAAATCCAAACAGAGCCTATGTGATTGAAGTAGGAGATGATTACTAAAGCTGTAATTTCTAGGAGAATTTGAAAAGTACATTAGCTGGCAATAAGCTTTCATTTACATTGACATTAAAAGTTAAGGAAAAGAATACAAGTTCCTAAATGAAATAAGACGAGGGAGGAGTGGCATGAGGACAGTGTGAGCTGGAAGGTTCTGCTGAGAATCAAGTAGCTTTTTCTTGGGGAGAAGACAAAAGGAAGGCAAAGGAACCCTTTGTGCCCTGCAGTGGCTGTCTGAGAAGTGGGTATCAGCATGCCCTATATGCTTAATGACTAATTGTGAGGCCTTTTTTTTTTTTTTTTTTTTTGTGGCAAGTATCATCTTCCAAGAATGTTGTAGTGCATCTATTTTGTGCATGTTTGCCTAAAACAAACAAACAAAAAAACATGAAAACAGCTTTTTATGCCAGATTTTTATTGCCATACATGCAGCTGGAAAACACTTATTTCTGGCGGGGAGAGGAAGAAGATTTAATTACATATTTACGGTATTACTTAAAGCATTGGTAAACTGTTGTCAACTTGGTTCACATTGCACACATATTCTACGTAGCCAACTGCTGGCATTATTACCTCAGCAACCCCTGGTCTGTAAACTCCTGTAGGTTCTGTGCAAGAAACCTTGTCACTATTGCTTAATACTATAAATTCCTGCCCTGAAGCAAGAAGTGGCTTTGATTGTGCAGCCGTGTGTACTGTGTACTACAACAGTACCTGTTCTGTCATCAAAAATTGCTGTTCACATCTAGGTAAACCTTTGTTAAGCACGCTTAGTGGTTTCAGGACTTATTTCAGACAGCAGGATATGTAAGCTGCTACCAGGACTATTAAATCAAACACAGTCTAAGAGAATCTGGCCCGGTTTGCAGCCTGGATGAAGGCCTGGGGCCAAGCACAATTGGACAACCAGCATCTTGCAACGCCAAGCTGGCTGTGTGTGCAAGCTGCTGCTGGGAATCAGACCCTGTGGGCAACATACACCAGGTTCTCCCCTGGTGTATCAAAGCCTCTGAGATGGTGCCAGGACAGAAACCCAGAACTGTCAGTTGCAGCCAGGGAATATTCTCTGTGCAGTGTGCCCTTGTCACCAGCTATCACTGGCAACGCAACCTGAGAAAGTTGAAGGAGATTCCTAGTCATTTATTTTTTAGTTTAAGTGACTAGGCTGACCTTTTGAATAAAGGTAGTCTTTGTTAGTGACTTTGCACGTTCACCCATTCATGTAAAACTCTTGAGTATTGAAAAAAATGTTCCTCACACCTCCAAGACTATCTGTAGGTAAAGTCCTTATATCTCAAAGTCCAAAAAAATTTTAAGGTAAAAAAATAGAGAACAGGGCATAATCCCAGTTAAAGAGAAGTGCTTGCTGGCCACATATAAACAACTAGACAGGTGTGTTTTTGACAAAGATTGACTTTCGATATCACAAGTGAAACTAACACTCAAAACTCTAGTCTCTAGAAATAAAGATGAACCTCAGAAATTTTCTAAGTCATCCAGAAGTAAATTGGTTAATCTAAATATTAATATGGAAAATGCATATAGAACAGGATGGCCCGCCTCTGACCTTAAGCATGAATACTGATTGTGTCTGGGGTCTCACAGATTTTGTATATTTCAGTGCAGCTGTATTTCTCCTCAGTGAGTGCTTGACTTTCATTATTGACAGCTACAGCAAAGAGCTAATCCATGGCATACCAAAAGAGTTTGAAAGCATGGTAATATGAAATTCCCTCTGCATCATAAATATGCAGATGCATGCATGTTGCATTAGGGCAAGTAAAAACTCCAGCTGCAAACTCCTCCAGAACTTGCGTGTGATTTTTGAGGGCAGCCTCTTGGGCCGTTTCAAAAGGGCTGCAGGCTGCAGCAATGAGAGGTCCACTGCTTGACAGTGGTACCTTTCCAAATGGTTTAAGGTCTTGCTTTGGGGGGATCATAACTAGTCCAGTGGCAGCCCTTAGTAGCAGTTACACCACACGTGCATCTTGATTTGAAGCTCACTGAATGTGTCAGAAAACAGACATGTACCTGAAGGCCTCCCTTCTTTAAAAGTACTTTTTGAACAAAATGCCCAGCTGTTTTCCACAGCTGTTAAGCTGCTGAGAGGTTTGGTGGAGTTAGTTCTGTTGTACCAAGAGACAACAACTTGTGCCTGTGTGCAGAGAGCCTCCCTACAGGAGGTGCCTCTGGCAGCCAGGCTGGCACATCTTTGGGAATCCCTGGTGTCCCAAGAAGCCTATCTAAGGACCAAACATGGGAAACGAGGTCATAAATCTAGCTTCAGTGCTTTATCTTTGGAGAGTTTCTGGCAAGACTGGGGAACTGCACAGTGATGGAGTGCATGGTCCCTGACTACAAGGCATATCTGGGTTGGAGCCTCGGACAGTGCTCGTGCAGACTGGTGTTCAGTGATGGTAATTTGATACCACCACACCAGACTTAGTTTTGTTCCACACTGGTCTGATTCATCCTACCCTAACTTTAGCCACCTAAAAATTACCAGTCTGTGTTTCAGCTTTTAAGTCAAAGGGAGGGCAAAAGCAGAGATGCCTCTGGAAAACTGTATGATGGCATCCATCACCCTCTCCAGTGATACATTTTGATTGCTTTTAAGAGCATACAGTTGGGTTTACTACTTAGCTTCACATCCCTGGAATGGGCTGGAATGGGAAAGAATAACAGCTCCTGAGAATCTGAATCCATGTGGCTTCCAGATGAGTTTTTGAATCCTTCAGTCTCAAACATGATTTCTACCCCATAGTTTGCTATTTTGTCTCCTTCTGTACTTCTTTTTT
>PPHD01000843.1:0-52053 GCA_002909625.1 Bambusicola thoracicus
GAAAAGAAAAGAAAAGAAAAGAAAAGAAAAGAACACACTCTGTTAACCTAAATAGCATTAAATTGAACAATAAAGCCTTTTATTTCAGGGCAAAAGTCAATCACCGAATAAAGCTAACAGCTGTCCCCCAGGGAATTTCCTACACTCTCTTCAGCACTGTCTAGTACATTGGGCTTTCTCAGTAAGATAGCATCAGATTAGAAATACCCGGCTCTGGATATTAGCCATGCCAATTTGGATGAGCTGCTATGTTCCTACTATATTAGAGTCCTTCCCTCATTAAAGAAAAATGAACTAAGAACAATCAGTTTCCAATCATGTAGTTTTCAAAGTGACATTAAAACTAATGAATAGAGCAATGGGAAAAAAATACCACCAGGATGGATGTAGTAAGCCTAAGAGTTTGAGGGCAGTACATCAAACATGGCTCGACTCTTTTCATTCAATACAATGTGATTGTTAATGAGGAACAATCAATAAATGTTCTTCAAATAAAACACCAGAGAGCCAAACACGCGATAAGCAAACAGGAATTTGCCAAGAGAGGATGCACCTTTCTTTGTTATTACAGCAACTGCTAATGCCTTGATTTAGACTCAAGGGACTTGGGTAAATGCTGCTTCCTCAATGTGTTGCATATGTTTATTTGAAAATTCTGTCCTAGGAGTTCCTAGTTAAAGGAGATCCAAAATAATCTCAACATCAATGTTTCAGTGAAAACAAGGATCAGGGTGGATTTTCTGCATAAGTAAATGCTCAAAATTCAAATCAATTCATTGTCCATCTTATAATTGTAGAGAGCTACAGAAATTTCAAATCTTTCCAAGAAATACTTTGCCTGAAAGATTCCTTTCCTATTCCACATGGAAATTCTGAGGTTACGTGGCCCACACCATCCATCAATTCTTTTGTGAACTTCATATATTGAGCAATCTATATTTTATGAGAACAATGCTAGCTTGCAAATCCCCCGACCCAGAGGTAGGTTGCCCTTCTTTAAAATATGTAAGAATTATCTATAGATTTTTAGATAGATACAATCCTTTTCTATGCTTCCAGATTCTGGGACATTTATGTGAAAGCCTACAGATAAATCTCCAGCTAAAAATTAAATGACTTTACCAGCTGTCCACAGCAGGGACAGGCTGTAGCTCGTTTATTATCTCATCTGGTCTCCCAGCTAAGTGTGGTTTGGTCTGGTGAATTCCAAGATGACAGACCTCTTAAAAATTGTAGGTTCTGGGTACTGCTGACAGCTGTATTTGTTATTTGTTGGGTGGCACACCTCCGCCTCTGTCAGTAAAGGGTATTGTTTTGGACGATGCTGGGGATGCTATTTTTTTCAGATGAAATATAAGACAGGAGCATAAGCATTATTTGCAAGGCTGAGTCAGGGATTTTAAGTGAATTGTCATCACTGGTAATAACTGGTAATAATCTTTCTTGAAGCTCAGAATTTTGCTCGTTCTATTTCCTGGTGCCCTAAGTCCCTCCAGGCGAAGGTACAGTCATGACAGGTAACTAAATATGTGGAGCCACTGCATTGTTCCAAAGACAGTAAAAGCCCTGTTTGAAGTGAGCATCAGATATTAGACAGGTATCGGATTTTTGAGAGGTTCTGGGTAGTCTAACCAGGAAGATCCAGCTGAGATTACAACTTATTCTTCCCTGTAATGCAAGAGGAAACACTGACCTTATCTTACAATTTTAAGTGTGAGCATGCCCCCAAAGAGCATGCAGGAGATCGGTCACTGCAGCATGGCAGGAGTGCTTAGCAGGCATGCATGCCTTCACACGCATAAATACAGAAGGAGCCCTGTAGTACATCCCATTATATGGCCAGGGTATAGCTTAATCCACAGTGACAGCTGATATAGGTCAGAGTTCCATGTTACCACTTCAAGCCCATGAGCAGCAGCAACCCCGCAGAAGGCTCTCCATTACAGCTGCTGGAGCTCTGCCATTTGGGTCTGGAGCTGCAGGCTCACCCATCAGCGTGCACCACAGTGCTGGGAACTGCAGCCAGTCCTTCTGAAAGGGAGTTCAGCCCCAGCAACTGGAAAGGCCTTCCTCCACTCCTGTTGTCATCCACAGACTGTTTCTTTCACTGTTACATAAATCAGGAGTGATTACAGGAAAGGGTGAGAAGCGAAGAAACGCAGTGCCTTGGAATAAATGGTGCCAAAGCTAATCCTGCACACGCACCCTGAGCAGACCCACCAGTATGCAGAGCAAGCAATTCTAAAATGTCAGGAATCACAGATCACTCCTCGTTAGAAAAGAAGCAAAAACACATGTTTGGGGGCTTTCGGAAAAAATAAACCCGCTAACTCATCACTGACTGCCATTTAACCTGCAGGCAAAGGAGCCAAGACCCTGTAATTACAAGAACCTGAATTATTCTGCAGGTATTGATCTTCCCCTGCATGGAAGAAGAGCGATGTGATGACCCCACTACTCCTTTTCACAGAACAGCTGGAGTTTTACAACAACAGGGAATCAATGTCCGGGCAAACCTGTTTTTTGTTGTGTTACGCTGTTGGTTTTTTTTCTCCTCTCCAGTGATAATTCAATTTAGCAGCCACAAAGCAGAAGTTAATTCTTTGCCTGATTGTATGGAGGTTTTCAGAGAGTTTTCGTCCTACTGTTTCAGAAAGCAGCCCTGCCTAAAATTGTTGGAACACTTTATTCAAAAGCACGGATACCCTCCCATCAGTCTAGAGCGGGCCCCATTCTTATGAGTCTCTTCAGGATGTTTCAATTGAAAAATCATATTTCTATTCCAGTTGTCATGGAACAGCCAGTCTTTCCTGGTGGAAAGAAGAGCTGGCATTATGTTCTGGAAAAAACCATCCCCGTAAATGTATTCTTTACTACTAATGTCAAAAGCTTGATTCTGCCACATTGACACAAGTTGACTGGCTGATTTAATGGAAAGTCTCTGCCTGATGACAGAGGAAAGAACTGGCACTAAATAAACAAATAGCAAATAATAAATAAATAAATAAGTTCTAAGAATATTGGAGCTTCAAATTTAGGCTTATATCCCGCAATCTGCTTTGAGTACGCTTCAATTTGGCTCAACGCAGAGCACCTTGGATGACTGTTGTCATAAATTGGAACTAATTGCTCAGCTATCCGCACAGAGGAATCTGTCCATTTGTGATGTCCCGTTCCCTTGCCAAATTCCAAAATTAATTTCTTGAAACACCAACTCAGACAGGAGGTGAAGGTACACGGATGGTGATACTGACTGCTTCTCCCTGTAGAGTCAGTACCTGGTGCCAGGGTCCCTGCTCTTGCTTGGCTGGTAGGGACACCGTAATGAGTTTGGCAGAGAAACGTGGCACATTAGGCAGCAGCGAATCAGTTAGTGGGAGACTGCAGTCTGAGAATTAAGTGTGCAAGGAAATAAAATAATCAAATTCCACTGAATATATGACTACAAAAAGATGGAAAAGAGCCGTAGGAATGCCTCATTTTTAAAAGTTACAACTTCATTCCATTCCAGACTGAGGCTTAATTTAAAGTTGTTACTGCTTCTAGCACAGAAAAAAAACTCTCAAAAAAAGCCTGCCAAACAAAAAAACTTCTGACTTTGATCAGCACAATGCATATGCAGCAGACTCTGCTGTAGAAGTGAAATGCTCAGGCTCATTACAAAGCTGTGTTCACTCAGACTACTAATGCTGACAAGTGAAGGGTCATCGTTTTAAGATGCCCATCATCTTAGCAGGAAGAAATTCTCTTCCACTGGTGGTAGACAGTTGTAATTAACATTATATGCAGCAATGTATTAATTTGTTATATGAAAACTCTCCTCAAGCATACACTTCAAGCTACCTCCAGCTTTCTGCAAAGAAGGAACAAAAGGGAAAACTCAAACAGGCTTTTAATCAATATCAGATAATACTTTCTGAAGTAACAGAAGTCCCAGAAGATGTAGTCTAGTTACTGAAACCTTTAACTCGACAGTTTCTGCAGCAGGCTGGGGTACTTGAACATTGCATTTTACACTAGCACAAGTACAGCACACCAGGAATGGAACCTAGGGGTCAATATGAAGCCAATGGAGCTGAATAACAAAAGCAAAGGTATACAGATGAGAAGAAATGTAGAAATTGGAGGTAGGGAAAAAACCTTGTGATCTTTTTAATGTAATTCTGGCTTTGTGTCATATAACTTAGGTTTCACGTCCTGCACCGTCATAAAGTACTGGGAGAGATAATAATAGACCTTACATTCTTATTCCGCAGTAACTCTTAAATTCAGAGGTGTGATTAAAGAGAGGAGTGGATCAGGGCTGGAAAATATGATGTGGGAACATCTGGAGACAGTTTGCAGAGTGTAAAAATAGACTAAATGTCCTAATACATCTATACTTCTGCTTCCAGTGTCTGCGATTCTGTGCTAACAAGCAGTTTTATAAACTTTTATTAGCAGAATATCAAAATAATGAGTATGCACTTACTCATGTGGCACTTAATCCTTTGTAAGCATGAGATTAGAAGAAGCATCTCTTCTTTCACAGTTAGAGCACGTGCTCAGCATCATTATTGTCAAATCTCTTACACACTGCCAATAAATTGAGTACATCCATAGCCTGAATAGGGCACTCTCACGGACAGCAGGCTGATAAGCCAACTCTTGTCTATCTCTCTGGTTACATGAAAGGTCTTGATCATGCCCCTAATTCTTTGCACAAACAGCATACAAAAAACAAGTCTGAGGTTTGGTCTATAAGAGTAATTGCAAAAGGTCAGCATGAAAGTGTGCTGAACTGCTATTCACAAGCCAAAATAAAACAGAGGGCTGGGTCTATTTAACAGATGATACACTGATCAGACTTAATATTTACTTTCTCAGAAACATCAGCTGCTGTTTTCTTCAAATGAGCTCACTCTGAGAAGCCTCCAGGGTACACTCAGGTTCCTGCAGAATGAGTGGTTCCTCTCCTGCAAAAGCTTACCAACCCAAGGTAGCTGAAAATACTATCTTTTTTGAAAAAAATAACAGAAAATAAATAAAAAGAAGAAGGATTTGCACCTGTGATTCTTAATAGGATGAAAATAGGATAAATCAGTGCTATCTCATCTCTCCCAGGGAAAGAGAGAAAGGGAGAGATGCGCACAAACATTTCAGTGTGTGTTCAGTTTATCTGTTGAGAGCTCTGGAATCACATTACATTATATGTTATGCTATATGCTATATGTTTGGCCAGCTTCTAATAAAGAAGACAAGTGAAGAACAGGACTAAAGGTTTCAGCATGCACTACAAAGGGAAACGTACATACCTGTTTCACTGACCTGTTTCACTAACATTTCACTGTAGCTTATCTACTTTGGTGATAAAGACAAAGCCTCCCATTCTGAATAGAAACACATGTTGCTTTTTTCTCTCATAAATTCAAAGTGATTATGAGGAAACAGCAGGGGACTTTTGCATCCCAGAAGATAAACTTGCTATGTGAGTGGAGTTCTAAGCACTTACCCACCATCTTTAGGGCTTACATTTCCTATAAAGTTCTGAGTGAAGCAGGAGTCATTTATTCTTTGATTGATATTCTTTGATTCTAGTTTATAAAGTCAATACAATTGGACTTGTCAATATAGTAAGTGAAGGATTTGCACTGATGCACCGGGCAGGATGGAGTTCTGATCTACCAGATCTCCTTGTTAGCTTCAGAAGCCAATTCTTACACTGTTTCAATTTTCTGAGTTTAATCAGAATTGTCTGGGTTGGAAGGGCCCTTAAAGATATCTAGTTCCAATCCCCCACCATGGGCAGGGCTGCCACCCACCAGATCAGGATGCCCAGGGCCCCATCCAACCTGGCCTTGAGTGCCTCCAGGGTTGGGGCACCACAGCTTCTCTGGGCAGCCGTGCCATGGCCTCACTCTCTGAGTAAAGAATTTCCTTCTAACATCTAACCTAAACCTCCCCTCTTTCAGTTTAAAACCAGGACAGTATTGCACATGTGTACAGGGTTTGAAAAGTGAGCTCTTGTCCCACTTGAACACAACACTGTTATCATCACTAAAAATAGTCAACAGCAGAAAAATTTTCTCAACTTTTGTGCTTCTGTCCCTTACACTTGAGGATGCGCATACTCCTGAATGTGTTCTGAGGCATGCTCTTCTGGCTGTAGTAGCCTCACCCTATTCATTTATCTAATCTATACTTATTCCCAGTGTCTCCTGAAAGGTTGGAGACAAATTGTTGCCTCTGGTTCACAGAAGAGAAGCAGCAGCTTCCTGAAGTTATGGTTTCCATATATTATTCCATTACTGTGGGCAAGACGTGGAGATTGTACAGCTTCAGAGCAGTCAATGGGATCAGTCATACCAGAGATTTGGCTGGTCACTGACTGTACCTTGACCGTACAGTCATTTTACTAAATTTAGCAGCTTACTTTATCTAGCCTTTAAGCTTCACACTACCTTGGGCCAAAAAAGGGAGAACTGAGACCTTTCCTATAAAACACTCAGTTCTTTGTGCCACGGAAGAAGAACGACAAGAGCTGAAAAAAAGCCCAGATTCAATTCTCTTTCCATTTTTCATTATACTAAATGTTCTCAGTAGAGATTAATGTCTGTTCACGATCAGGCATTACTTCATCCAGGAAGGAAGGAGAACTACTCAGCCATCACTCTGAGAAATGAACGTAAGTTGAGATCAAGCCATCACTCTTCTGCTTTGATCAAGCCATCATCTAAACTACGTTCAGTCAAGGAGGAAAAAAAAAAGTGCTTGGAGGCAAAACTTCAAAGTTTGGGTCCATGCTCACCAAAATCAGACAACCAGGAATTGCACAAGAAAAAGCATTCTTCAGATGTTTCTACAATAAGATTCCAACTACCAGCTGTACCTCACTCTGGCAACATTTCTGTCCTCAGGGCTGATGCTCGTAAGCAATGAAGATTCCCATCTAGAAACAGATGCTTGAAGCACTGATGCTATGAGCGCTCCCAGGTCAGGGATGTCCACACCCCATGCACAACAGGGCATGGCAATGTTGTACTGCCGCATCAAGATTGCCTTCTGGGGTCTAGCAGGGTGTCTGAAACTGGCACCTCAATTTTGCTCTGCCAGTGATTTGCTGAAGGTCTTCAAGTAAGCCTTGAGCTTCTTCCTGGCGTAATTTTTCTTCCCACCTATGAAACCATGCACCTGGTTGCACTCTATTTCCACCTACAATAAACACAGTACACCAAGCACAGAAGTTTAGGGCTGTCCATTTCTGGATCTCACCTATGAGGTACAAGTTATTCAGTTTATCTGTACAGAACTCTTGAGAGCGTCAGAAGGTGAAATAACACATAGCATCATTATTTTGTAACTTTTCACAACTACGCCTGTGTCTGAATTACCACAGATGTTTGTGTCTGTGGTACAGTGTACAGTAGAGAGGTTTTGCTGGCTTCTTTTTTTTTTTTCCTTCCTTTTCCTCTGCTAAGAGAAGCACATTGTACCATGCCACAGAAACTCACAAGACCACAGCCTTTGTACTCCTCACAGCCATGATGAGGGGGCAAAGGTACATATACCCATATGGCTGGGCATTACCGTATCAGCCATCTGCTCCTCCTGCACCTGCAGGGAAGTCAACCAGAGGCATCCATCTGCCACTCCACTCAAGGCTCCTCCTTGGGCAGAGCACCGTGCTTTGGCTGCAAAATAGGTATACTTTAGGGGATCATTTTCTTATAAAGTATCCTGCCCCTACCAAACACTCACTATTGGTGCCTCTGTCTCATGTGATATCAATCAGCTTGGAGAGCTGTTTAGTATTGAACATTCTACACAGAATCAGTGTGTTTGCAATACAGTATCAGTATTATATTAATTGCAGTAAGGCTGTGCCAAAAAAGATGAGCTTCACCTGAGCAAGCCCTAACTTGAATTAAAATCTGCTTTGTCTTTACTCTTGTCTGAATCAAAACAAGAAAACCAGGCTTTGTTTGTTTGTTTTTTGCACTGCAGATATGTCACAAGTTTATAACCATGACAGAAGAATAAAACAGTGAGTACCTGGAAATTGTGGCTTACCGAATACACTGTGTACATTGAATATGATGAAAAAATAAAGGGATTGAAACATGAATTCTTACATGAACCTCAACAGAAGGAGGCAAGAAAGGCAGTGACAACTCATAACTAATCAGTCCACATCTGCCATAATTGTCTGTATCATTTCTATACTAACAAAATACATAAATACATAATACGGCAGTGTGAATTTGGATTTACTCTACTAGAAATACAAACAGAATTCAATTCTTATACCCCTGAAAGCATTTATAAAAACTTATTTTGTTTGTTCCTTACAGTAATGAAACAATTTCATACCCAGCTGCTCATGCACTGAAAGGTGAAAGATCAGAAAGAAACTCAAAGTATTACACAGAGCAGAGAGGACCCACAGTTTCCTTTTGGTGAGAACTTTCTTCTTGTTACAAACTAAATTCACCACATTTCATGTTCTCGCATCCTCTATTCACTTGTGTGAAATACTCCCTAAATAGCACTAAAGAGTAATCATTGTTTCCTATACTTTCACATTCCCATTATACATACTGCTACTTCACCAGCTGACTTGTAATTACCGAGCTGCTTCTTTACGAAAGTGTGTTAATGATTTCTATTTCAGTTGTAATGACAGTTCCCAGAGAAGAGAAGCTCAGAACCCTTTTTTCCCTTCCTCGAATATTCTGGCTTTTCTCTTGAGCTGGAGCTTCCATTCATTCTTCCAGGCTAAGCATTGAATTTAGTGAATGCAAGTATACACACTATCATGGAGGAAGGGGAGACATTGTTTTTTTGAGGGAAGAACCTTGGATAGCCACAACTCTACCTAAATTTTGCAGCATTCCCATTACAATCTGATTAATTCTTGCTGAAATTCAATAAAATACAATTAAAGAATAAAAACTGCAGGTACTTTATCATTGCCAGCAGCATTTTAGAGTATTCCAGTCTGAATATACTTTAAAAACAGCCCAAGGGTGTCCTTGGCATACTGGCTTAGAACTTAGAAAAGCTCTTTTAAAAATAGATCCACTACTTCCCTCCATCATAAGAACTGGCTGTAGAGACGAGCCATCACAAGAACAGTTCAGTTCAAAGCGGAATAAATAGCTAGAAGGCTGCTAATGGGAATATTGTAGATCCATGGCAGGCAGACATTTCCAAGGTCTCTTTACATCAACTCCCAACTGTGCCTTGGGCTGAAGACTAGCTACCTACAACACTGGTTAACCTCTGCCTCACTGGGAAGGCTACAGGAGACAGGAAACAGGGTCTCCTCACATAGTACTTAAGAAGTTCTGTGGTGTTCTTGTCAAATCAGTCACTGCAATACATTTTCTCCACAAGACAGTAGAACAGCAGAGAGTATAGTGCACTTGCAGATACCCAACCACTTCGTAGAACATCCACACATTGGCTTCCAGCTCCTTGCTGGGGTCTGTAGAGGCTTCTGGGTTGGAAACAAGAATATTGAAATGCCACTGCTGTAACAAGAATGTTGTCCCAGCTGCAGATTCACTGACAACTGTTTCCATGCTGTGATCCTTGCTGATGCTCAAGGGCATCTCCTGAATGAGTTATGGGTAAAGTTATGCATTTCATAGAACCATAGAATGGCCTGGGTTGAAAAGGACCACCGTGATCATCTAGTTTCAACTCCCCTGCTATGTGCAGGGTTGCCAACCACCAGACCAGGCTGCCCAGAGCCATGTCCAGCCAGGCCTTGAATGCTCTCCTAAAGCTCTGCTTTTTGCCAGGCCTGCATTCTTCAAGATCACAAACTCCATGAAGGCATGGTCACTACAGCCCAGGCTGCCTCCAATCTTAACCTAACGCTCTCCTCTGCACTGGTGAGCACCAGGTCCAGTAAGGCTTCACCTGGGAAGGTAGGACAGGCTGAGGGGCATTTCGCTTGTTGCCCCAAACAGGGATTTGTTTCCTTCCCTTGCTGGATTTGAGGCCGTCCCTTCCCACCTGACTGTGAGACAGCAGATGATCTCCCACTGCTTGAGGAGCATCTCCCCCATATCGTTCCTGTAGGGATGACACCCTTCCTGTAGGGATCTCCCTTTTTCGCAGCTGAAAAATTTTACCACATTCCAACATTAAGCAGCAGAGCCAAAGTCCTCCACAAATTACAACAGGATGGAGAAAGGGAACAAAACGCAAGATTGATGCAGTTTATGTGCAAACTTGCCCTGGGGGAAATACCTTAATAATCCACAGAACCTGATGAATGTACCATAGAGTAGTAAATGCGCTTAATGCATTTCTTATGTTGAACAATGGACAAATGAATTAAGTAGTGGAATAAAAACAAGTTATTACTTTAAAATAGTGGCAAATTTAGTAAACTATGAGGTACCTGTCTTCCTCTGGATACATACAATTCTCAATCTATAATCCTTACAGTTTAATGTAAATGAAAAGCCCCAGACTTATCATGAAAATACATTGGAAGGCACCTTTAAAGGTCATCTAGTCCAACTCCCCTGCAAAAAAAAAAAAAACAAACAAAAAAACAGGGATATCCACAGCTACATCAGGGTGCTCAGAGTCAGGTCCAGCCTGACCTCAAACATCTTGAGGGACAGGTCTTCCACCATATCTCTGGGCAGACTGTGCCAGTGCCTCACCACCCTCACTGTAAGAGACTTTTTACTTACACGCAACCTGAATCTCCCCTCTTTTAGTTTGAGATCATTTCCCCTTGTCCTGTCACTACAGGCCCTACTAAAAAGCCTGTCCCCTTCTTTCCTGTAGCTCCTCTTCAGATACTGAAAGTCTGCTCTCAGGTCACCTCGCAGCCTTCTCTTCTCCAGGCTGAGCAGCCCCAGCTCTCTCATCCTGTCCTCACAAGGAAGGTGTTCCATCCCTTGGATCATTTTTGTGGCCCTCCCCCGGATGCACTCCAACAGGTCCATGTTTCTCCTGTACTGAGGACCCCACATCTGGATGCAGTACTCCAGGTGAGGCCTCATCAGCACAGAGCAGAGAGGCAGGATCACCTCTCTCACCTTGCTGCCCACTCTTCTTTTGATGCAGCCCAGAAGACAGTTGGCTTTCTGGGCTGTGAGGGCACATTGCTGTCTCATGTCCAGCCTGCCATCCACTAGTACCCCCACATCCTTTTTGGCAGGGCTGTGCTCAATCCTTTCACCCCCCAGCTTGTATTGGTAGTGGAGATTGCCTCAACCCAGGTGCAAGACCTTGCACTAAGATTTGCTGAACCTCATGAGATTCACTTGGCTCCACAGCTCAAGCCTGACTAGTTCCCTCTGGATGGCATGGCATCCCATCCCTCAGGTGCACTGACCACACCCCACGGTTTGGCATCATTCACAAACTTCTTGAGTGTCCACTTCACTCCATATCATTGATGAGATATGGAAGAGGATTGGTCCCAACACTGACCCTGGCGGGATAGCAAATGTCACCGATCTCCATCCACACTGAATACAGACATACTACTCTCTGAATTTGATCCTGCACCCAGCTCTTTGTCTATTGAACAGACCACCCATTAAATCCATATCCTTCAAGTTTGGAGAAAGTGATGTTGCAGGGTACTGTGTCAAAGGTCTTACTGAAGTCCAGTCAGGTTATACGAATGTCTTTTCTCTTATCCATTGATGCAGTTACACCATCATAGAAGGCCAATCATGGGTTGGTCAAACAGGATTTGCCCTTGGTGAACCCGTACTGATTCTCCCATATCAGCTCCTTGCCTTCCATGTGCCTTAGCATAGCTTCCAGGAGGATATGTTCCACAATCTTCTCTAACATGTAGGTGAGAATGGCAGGTTGGTAGTTCCCAGGGTCATCCTTTTTACTCTTCTTAAAAATGGCCGTGATGTTGCCTTTTTTTTCAGTCACAAAGGTCTTCACCTGACTGCCGTGAATTTTCAAACATTACTGAGATTGGCTTGGCAATCAGCCAATTCACTCAGGACTCTGGGATGTACCTCATCAGGACCCAAAGACTTATGGATAGACTAGACCCATAGACTTGCTCAGATTCCTCAGATGATCATGAACCTCATCTTTGTTTACAGTGTAACAAATGATGCTTCCCCCCCTCCCCTCCTTCCAAAACAATCATTCCTCAACAGTGAGGAAAAACAATTTGAATTGTGTCAGGCAATCTCTAGCATAGTTGGTGATTTTATATATAAAAATCTCCAAGAGGTGCTTATGACTGGTGATTTATGTCTTCATTAAAATACTTGTCCTTCAAACCAAACTGTGTAATTTTCTGAAATTAACGGCGTCTTAAAGTGGGAATATGCATTATAAGCTCAAAAATGCATTAATTTATATAATGTCAAGTATAATACTATTGGCATCCTACCTTTCTGCATAAAAATACTGCATGTTGCACTAATACATACTGGCTTAAGCAGAAAAGCAAACCTAAGAATATAAATGAGCTTTAGAGATTTACCAGAGGCTCCCACAGTTTCATGCCATAACTCAGCCCAGAATACTACAACTTCACATTTTCCAAACCTGAGAAGCTCCCAGTTTATTGTCTAGTGCGTTTCAGGGCTGTCAAACTGAAGCCATCAGAGCTAATAACTTTGTAAAGGGAAAACCTTCTCACTGCCAAAATCATGATTGTTTCCTACTCTTGCACAGATGCATTGTACAAAATATGTTCTGCTTTGTCGTGAATGAAAAAGCAGCCACAGATGACTAGTCTCGTGGAATGACTTCATTTTCTTTCTTACTGCAGACTAGACGTGCAGGGAATCATGCTGATCTGAGAGCAATCAAGTGGTAGGGTTTCAGAAGGGCTTTCCAGCTGCAACAAACAGCTCTGCCAAACCCATTCCTCTGCACTTCTGAAAACGCACCCAGACATTCTGCAATAAGAATTTCCCAGGTGGCTATGACTTCCTTTGTTGGCTATAAAGGAGTTTTTTTTTTTGACCTATCTTGGGCCATAGAGTCCATATAACAAAAAACATGGACCTGTAAGGCTGGTAAGGAATCAAGCATTAGCTGAAGAGTGCCCAAAGGAGGGCTATAAAGACGGGGGAAGAGTCTGGAGGGCAAGGTGCATGAGGAGCAGCTGAGGTCCCTGTGTTTGCTCAGCCCAGAGCAGAGGAGCTGAGGGGAGGGCTCATGGCGGCTGCAGCTCCTCACAGGGAGCCGAGGGGCAGCACTGAGCTCTGCTCTGTGTGACAGCGACAGGGCCTGAGCATGGAACAGCATGGAGCTGTGTCAGGCAAGGGGCAGCTTGGGGTTAGGGACAGGGTCTCTGCCATAGGGCAGTGGGCAGGGCCCCAAGTGCTGGAGTTCAAGGAGCTTTTGGACAAGGCCCTCAGGAAGAGCTGATGAGCTGCCTGGCATTATGAAGCTGAGGAAAACTATTCCTCACTGGCCCCATGACTGAGAGAAAAAAAGCCATACGTTCTTGATTTGCCCTCTACCAAGTAATATTTTTGCTTTCCTCATTGCACAAGATCTGGTAGATCCAGGGGAAAAGCAGTGCACTGAATGTGAAGCAATGCAGCCTCTGCTGCCTTTTTAAGCTTGCTTTTCCTCTGTCTGTCTTTTCTACAAAGCACACCTATGATGGAAGCCTCCAAAATGAGAAGACAGTGCCACAGGCAAAAATCAAAACAGGCCATTTTACCCTTAGTTTTTCAGAAGCCTCTTTTACAGAGGTTTCCCATTCTGATTGCCAGGGACTCTCAGCAGCAGGAAGGCTGACTGAGTTTTTTTTTTATGAAATGCCATTTTTGAAAGTCTTTTTATTAATATTTTTCCAGATTTGTTACAACAGCAAAAGATTTACTGCACGTTTTAGAGTTATGCTTGCAGTGTTCATAATCCATGAACATGAAGGATGTTGAGACTATGCAAAAATGTACTGCTTTCCAAAGTAACATTAATAATACATACGTAGCTATTGAGACCTGCTCTATACTAGTCGAGTTAGAGTATGGGTGTAATGTATTCACAAGCACTGTGGATAAATCACCTCAATAAATTCTTCATGCTATGCTATAGCCTCCAAAAGCTCTCTGACTCTCTTTGCTTCTTGTCACAGCACTCAGTAGTCAAAGTTTTCCAATATTTCTTACTTGGTTGTCTTAGTTGTAAAAATATCTGGTATAACGGCAGATATCTGCTTCCATTTATATTAATGCTCACACCTTCCTGGAAGTAAATTTAAGCATATGACCATAATAAAATACTTGAAACATCTCTGAATAATTTCTTCCAAAACTGTATATCAAATTGACATACTGCATGACAATCCTTTCCTAATGGTGATAAACACCCTACTCTACTCACAAATAACCTTTGCAGAAATATATTTCTGCAAACTCACGCATTACTTTAAAAAAAATTCAACTGTAAATACCAGTTTTGATATTTAAGCACCTAGCTGAACCAAATGCTTAGGCTGAGGTTCATTCCTTTGTGAATAATGCTGCCCAGAGCAAATACAGAAGCACATCCTTTCCACTAGACCATGAGCTAGGTAACACACCATTCCTATCAACACAGCCACTGAACAGGAACAGAAAGCCCTGTCACAGCCAGTGACAATATGCCTCCAGTCCAAAATGCGGGACATACATACGATATGCAGTTTGGAGATATGGCAGGACTGTGTGTGATCTCCTTTTCTCCACAGATCTAAGCTTGAATGCCCTCAATCCACAGAACAAAAGAGGCTTTACACTTGTCCATGCCATGCTGAAAAGCATCAGCTCTGCTAGACTGTGAAACAGCGAGCTCTCAGATTTCCCAGTCCCTAGAAGAGATGGTGAGTTTAAGAGGGACTCTGTCACAACTTTACTACTGCACTGTCTGAAATGTAGAATGACTTGCAAATTCATTTGAGAATAATACATCTCTACTCCATTTATATCACATTTATTATTATATGTGTTAGGAGAGGTGTTGGTAACATCATAGACAAACACTATCCGATTTCCAAATGAGTATTTAGATTCATGAATTCATTTGGATTTACCTCCCATCCTCTGACAGGAGACACCTGAGGGTGCAGAGAAGGGTCCCTGCAGGGGACAAATCCCTTTGAGGACTAAACACTGGATCATTCAACCAGGGAAGTTTTAGAAGACAAATACTAGGAGACAGATTTTTTTCTTCATTCATTTTTCACACTTTCTGTAATAATCTGAATACTACTAAAAATAAAACCAGAAGGATGGCATAATCAATGTCTCGTAATGGAAAAATAATTGGCTTAAATGAGGCTCATGCTCAAAAGCACAATGAATAAATGACCAACAATTCTTTTGAGTGTTACAATATTTTTAGCCATATGGTCTTTCTGATTAATTGTTATAATTACTAACTAAAAGCCAACTATATGGTTGATTCTGTACAGCACATCCAAATACTCTCAAACCCTAACCCAAAATGTTCACAGTTCAAAAGGTGAGACAGGTAGAAAGATGGGATACCAAGAAATGTAGTGACAAGAACAACAGTCCAGGTGCTCCTTAGCATTAGGAGGCAAACTAGGCCCCACTCTTTGCAGCTGCATGAGGAACATTACTCCTCTGAGAATTAAAAAATGGACTCTAAGCCTTTTCTTCCCCACAGTCAGCAAAGGGAAAGAAGGGAGCATATTTTGAGGCTTAAAAACACACACCAGTTCTACAACATATTTTGAGCCTGTGGCGATTTATGGTAATTGAAAGTAACCCTCAAGCTGTTCTTCTTTGTGATGAGGCTGCTCTGGAGCATAGCCAGCTCTGAGTCCAGAGAAGCACAAGCTTCCATGCTGATTTGTGCCATGCAGCACTGGGTCACTGGAGAGCCTATGAAGCAGGGGATCAATGCTGAAAATTTTGATAAACTGCTGAAAACCACTATGGGAAAGGCATTTTGCTCTGGTAGCAGTGAACCATATCTAACCAGGTGTCCTGGTTTGAGCTTGGTACTATGGCATGCCCATAGCTCTCCCTGCTGTCTATCTTATACAAGGCCATGTGCAGGAACAAGTGATGCTCTCAAGACTGCAAAGAACCATATGGAGTCACCAAATGGCATCATTATCTTTCACAAGAGAGAAGGATATTTTCCATGCTAGAAAACATCAATGAAGACAGGTGCCTGGTATTCTACAGGAGAAGCTCAATGGCCAGGAAGGTTGAGAAATGATCCCAATAATTATTCAGGCCAAGAAATTTGCCTCAGAAGACCTTTATTTTCTGAAACCAGAGCAAGTCACATCCACATACACAGCATACCACTCACCCCAATTTCTCACAGGCTGTGTAAACTACAATGGGAAAGGACTTTCCTTTTTCTGTGGTAGCCCTTCCTTGAAAGAAACATGCTAAGTACTCAGTCTTGTGGTGTCTCTTGTCTATTAGTCTCTATCTCAGAAGAGAGAGGATCTACATCTGACTCCTTATCAGCCACATTTGTGCTTTGTAGTGATTTTGCCAGTAATAGCCCCAGGCATAAGTGTCCCAGGGGTCAGGAAAGATGCACTGCAATATGCACAGCTGAGGCCCAGGGTCTGTTACCCTATCTTGTAGATGATCTCTCTTTACAAGATTGCTCTGCCTAAAAAAAGCTGCTAGTGCCCATTCCTATTAAGCCACAGCAACTACTCCATTCCTGGGCACCCTCCTTGTCCACCCCAAGGAATCAGTCTCAGCATGTTCTCCATCCCTAAGCACCGAGCGTTCTCTCTCTGCTCTGTCTGGCAGAGCTATACCCCGTCTCCCTCCAGCACAGGCTTCACCCTCAATAACTGTCAGTGCACTTCTGCACAGAACAGACTGTAATGTGATTAACTTTATGCTTCAAAACCTTAGTGTGAGAAGCAGGTCCCGGGGTAGGGATTTGACATGAGGCTCTCAAGCATGTATAGGGCCTCAATCAGAAAAACAGCTCTTCCAGAAATGGCAGAATAAAATAGCTTTGAGCCACATGAAATGGCCAGTTGCTGTAAGAAAACAGTAGTGTCACTACTGAAGGAGAAGACGTAAAATGGGAGATAACTGCTCCATTCTCTCCAAGACAAGGCCAAAAGATCATGGGGTTTTAAATAATTTTCCTTCTCTCTGTGCTGTGCTTTTAAGGCTCTGAATTAACTGTACAAACAGAAGTGCTTTGCCCTGCAAAGCATATGCTTACTGCTGTCCATATACCAGGTACTTACACTGTTCACTATCTTCACATTTTTCTCTGTTCCTTGACATCTTAATTGTGGTGTCTGTATGCTGACTGTTAATGCCTTCAGCAATGGGAAGCTGTGATATCACAATGAATTTGTAGCCTCTACAGGAGAGCGACAGCTAACACTTTAGACCATACTGCAAAATCATCATTTTCTCTCTCATGAGTTGCTAACTTCAAGAAGCTGTGTCTTTTTCAAGTGTACAAAGAATTAGAAACTTCATGCTAAAGTGCTAAGAAATTCTCACAGGCTGGCTGCAAAGGAATTCCAGCAGCAGTAAAGCCCTGTGACTTACAAAATGAACTTCAAATCTAGACGGTAGTTATGGTGCTTTCCCTGCAGTTTACACAGAAGTACTGTCAATAATACACCATGGTTCACTCTGAAAGCAACAACAGGCAATAGGAGGCCTTGCAGAAGTGCCCACATTTTCAACTCCTTTAAAGTCCTGCTTCAATATCTCATAACTACTGATGACACTGCTTATCAAGCTATTCAAACAGTCCCAGGTATAAGAGGGAATTGCTTGCTCCCTCTCTACCAGTAGACTAAGATCACAGTCTGTTATATTGTCTGAAAACTTCCATCTAAACAATACTTCGGCTTTCCATGCAGAGCATGCTTTTGCCTCTGACAAGACTGAATGATGGCAGTTGCTTGAAAGGTATCTACACACACCATCAATGCAGAGTAAGAATACATGTGTAGCAAATATAGAATATGCTCCCAATAAATTAGATCATAAACAAATGTTTTAGTATATAAAATAAACTTATCTGCAACAAGAATATCCGGTTGCCTCACAGTCGCTTCCTTCCCTGATGACCCCTTTGTTGACAGGATACAAGAAAGACACCTTGCCCCTCTTATCCGAAAAGCTGGAGTTTATGTCATAGCAGAATTAACAAGCAGTGTCTCATGAAAGCTGCTCTGACCATGCAAAGCTGGAAGGCAGCATGAACAGCCAAGAGCAGCCTTTGAGTACCAAATGCTGGTAGTGGGAGTGTAAAGAAAGGATAGAACACTTCTCCTAGAGCATGACACATATCAAGTCATTAGCTGTAACATTTCAAACTGGAGACTTCATTTCATATTTTCACTGGAATCTAATGTCTGCGCAGCACTGTGGCTTTTAAATATACCAAGCAAAAAGTATTCATTACCACTACAATGAACTGTAAAAAGGAAATTTACATTTCATTTAAGTCTTGTTTTTTGCAAAACTCTGATTATTTATCAACTCTGAAGTAATAAGACATGTTAAGTTCCACACAGTATTACACAGCGTCAAAACAAGATCTACTCCCTTACATTAGAAGAAAAGGGATGAGATTTTCTGAATCATCTTGGTGCTCCATATCCAAGTAACACATCTACTGCATTTTTAAATGCACCTGCAGAAGTTTCACACTTAACTACCATTAGGATAACAAGCAGATTAACATACGGTTAGCCTGCTTAGGTACTCAGCAAAACTCACTGATTGCTCTGCTGAGTTATTAAGCATTTGCTAGTTTGGCAAACCTGGCCCCAGAATCTTAGCCTCATCAATGGACACAAGAGGAACTTCATTTCAGATGAAATAAATAGCTTGTAGAACCCTTGTAGTCATCACAGCACAGAAGAAAAGCTCAGCAACAGTAAAGCTCGAAGAACCATACAGTGCTGTTCCTTCAAGAGCTGGGGCAGTGCTGTGGGTTTCCTCCTTGGTGCTGGTACCCAGAGGGGCATTACATTGACACAACAAACAATACATGCACTAAGTACCTCCACCCCCAGGAAACCTGGCCTTAGTGCTGCGGTTCCCTTGCCTTCTCTAGGTAAAGGAATGTGAGGTGCTATACACTTAATATCAAATTCCAGAACTCTATGGGAACCTAATAGAGAAGTAGTTTTAAGTTACTTTAAGAAAGTGTAAGGCAATATAAAGCATAACAAGATAGCAAAGCAGCAAAGTCTTAGGCTGCAGTAAGTGAGAACTCAGCTTAGACAAAACAGCAATAAGAACAGAAATAAGAGGAAAAAACTACTTACCTTTGGAAGACCTGTAAGATCCTTGGGTACACAGAGATCTTCAGATAAGCTACCCTCACCTCCACTGCCAACCCTTAAATGAGGTCTGGGACCTTCCAGTCACTCAGGTGCATTGCTTGCACCTGAGCTCCCCTGGGTTGGCTCTCCCTTCCTACCAGGTGCTCAATCACTGGTTCAAGCCATGACTCAGTATTTCCACTACAGAAGGGTAGAGTATTTTTCTTCCCAAGGTTATTTTTCACATACCTTTTGTGAGACATATAACAAATATTTATTTTTTTCCAATAATAACATGGGGCTCCAGGGCCATGTGAAATGGTGCTCTGTGCTTTTCCCTGATCTTAGGAGCAAGTCCTGCCCCTAAAACTTCAGACTTCGGGGGATATATGTAGTTTACAGTGACAATGTACACGAAAAATACATTTATACCAGTTATGTATAGATCTTGATTTGTCAGAGAAGTTTTGCAGATGTCTCTGTTCAAAATAACAACCAGCCACATTGGCTGCTTTGAGAATCAAGTGGCTTTAGTCCTAAGACTAACTTACATGATATTTCTGCAAGCGTTTTTTTTTTGTTGTTGTTTTTTTTTGTTTGTTTGTTTGTTTTTTTAGGGGGAATTCTGAAGTCTTTCACCGAGTTGAATGTGCTTAACTTTTGAAACAGAACCATAGAAGCATAAAATGGTTTCGGTTGGAAGGGACCTTTAAGATCATCTAGTTCCACCCACCCCTGCCGTTGGCAGGGACACCTCCCTCTAGACCAGGACATGGACTCAAGTTCTTTGGAGATCTACCGTAGAATTGAACAGGACAATTGTATATATGGTACTTAGAAATGGGTCTAGGATAATGCCCTTTACATGATGCTATGCTCTTTGGATGTTGGTTTTATATGTATTTCTTCTAAATTATTTACACAGCTTGCAATAAGCTAGCATGGGTGTCCATAAGTGATTAAAACTAGCATAACCTTTAGAGTTAGAACTTCCTTGTTCAAAAAGTGCCAAGGGGTGGGTAGAAGGGGAAGCATCTAAAGGCTTTGTGAAAAGTCAAAGCCATTTCTAATACAGCATTTCTAAACACAGTGGTATAAATATCACAGTATTACTGATGTCAATAATACATGGCAGTTCACACATAGGGGAATATCAGATAGCAATGTTTATTAAGTACCTAACAGTTAGTCATTTTTCTGTCCTTCTTGCAGGAACGCTGTCACAAGCACTGGATTATTCATGGCCATTAGACAGCAGTGTGTGTGCTACCATACAAATTTTTGTATGTCAAATTATTGGAACACAGTCCAACAGAGATACAAGCGTATGGCTTGTGCTGCTGTAGGAGTAGCCTGCCCGGTGTTAAGAGCACTATTTACATATTCAACTGCATTTGCCAGATTACAGCCTGATTGCAATGTTGTCAAAAACATACCAATGTCTCCTAGACAGACAGCAAGAAAAGAAGGCTTTGTGGAAGGAGGTGTCTGACAGGATGTTTTTGGTTTATAATGCAACATTAAGCTAAGCTGGTGACATGAAAGCCAGGAAAAAAATCCCAACCCTGCTAAAGTCAGAGGGAGTTTTGCCAGTGAACTCAATAGGACCACTATTTCATGGTCACTAGGCAGCTGTCTGCATATCAGTAACATTTCTTTCCCCGCTGACTTGATGCTGAGTCTCAGGGACACACACACGAAGTTGCACAAGCTGCTAAGTCTTTGTTCCTGAAATTTCATTTCTCTTAGAGGCAGATGAACAGAATTTTGAGAGGGAAAAAAAGGGAAAAGTCAGATTTGTACTCCCGTCTACTTGCTCTCCCTTTAAAGCCTCTCTCTAGGCTTCAGGCAAACAGCAATGAATCTAAAACAGAAGCTTAGACACATTCTGTTATAATGGAGGTAGCTTCAGGTCCAAAACACAAATAATACACAACAAAGGATGAAAAGAATATTACAGATTCATTTTTGTTCTATCAAATAATTTCTTTAACAAGGGTGAAGGGAATTTTAAAACTGAATCCTTGCAGCCCTTCACAGTTTGGATAAGCAACCACATTATGCATATGCATTTAATATCTTGTGGTCTTTGAGCATAATGGTCATGGACACTGTTGCTGTAAACCAACATGCGTGCTTGATGCATACAAACACTGGGAAGTTACGTGTGTTCTCATTAATTTTCAAAAGTCTACAGAGTTCTACCACAAGCAGTGCCAGTATCAGCATATAAATGAAGTTACTTAATGCCAAGAACATAATCAGACTATCAAACGATATGTGCAAAAGCGTGAATTCTTTGTCTGCCAATAGAGCGGGCAAACATAATAACTGCCTGTTGGCTTTTTATCCCAAATTCAGTGCGAAGGACTCAAGCCATGACCTGAAATTCTATAGCCCCAGGCCTGTTCCACATGGCTGTGATGAACTGACGGTTGGACTTGGTGATCTTACTGGTCCTTTCCAACCTTAATGATTCTGTGATCTTTCTATGTTTCACCAAATCTGCAAGAGCAGTGGAGAAGTTTTCACAATGTGTCAGTTGCTCAGGGAGGCCCGTTTTCCTAAATCTATACCTGCTCTTGGCAGAACAAGGCAGGGCATCCCTCATACATGTGCCTCAGACTCTTCAGTGAGTTTGTGTGGTCTGTGGAATGTGACCCAAATGTATTTAAGGACAAGACAGTTCATGGAACCAGGAGATTTAAAACAAAAATTGCAGATTGTTCTTGGAAGGAATCTCAGGTTTACAATCACAAGAGCCATCTGATTCAGAGAGCTGTGCTTATGCAGCGGCAGAGAAGGGACATGCTGCCTCCTGTGTGTGTGAAATCCCACCAAGGGGCACATTAAGGGTGCTGGAGCCTGCTTCTGATAAAAAGACATACATTTCATTTACTGTCTTTTATAAGGGGTGTTAGTTTGCCTTTAAAGCTCTCGTTAAAAGGTCTGTTTCCCAGGAAAGGATTTCAGAAAGGAAAGGGAAGGCAGCAGCTTCTTTCAAGAAGGCAGAAGTTTTGTTAAGGAACAGAAACAACAAGCTTTGATTGAACAGTGGGAAAAGAACGTGTAGATGTACTGCTTGCTGTGTGCTGCCCGATGGGCAGCCTGTTACCAAGCCACGTGACTCACAGATACAAATGCTGCGACCCAGTGAGCATCCCAAAAAGCTTTGTACACGAAGCACTGCATACCCAGAGGCTGTTTACCTTTCTAATTTTTAAGCAAAACAGATGGACTCTCTTGCTAGATAACCACTCCCCCGCTGCTCTCTTTGCTTAAGCTATCACCTACCAGTCTAGCAGAGCACTACAAAATGCTATTTTCTTTTCTCTCTGTGAATCCCCATGAATGATAGAAAGAGATTCTCTCCCAGTCTGCATCAAGCGATCCCCGGTATCTTTAAGCATACGTCAGCCATATGTTCCTATCACACGGATTAATTATACATGGCTCGTGCAAACTGAGAGAGCTCTGCTGAAGGAAGCAGGCTCATTTACACTGAGGACACAGTACCTGGAATATCCACATGGTCACAGGGTCAGAGGATGATGGGAGCTTTTCAAATCATCTAGATAACCCCCGTCTCCCCTGAGAGATGGGTTTTTTTTCCATTAGGTGCTTTGGCAGCAGAGCCTCTAACACCCTCCTGACCAGCCTGCTCCAGCCTCTCAGCGTCCTTCCTGCTGCAGCACTTCAGCCTGATGCCTAATGATAAGTTCCCTGCTGCTTTATAAATCCATTTCTTCATGCCTTATCTACTATAGGCATAGAAAAGGTTATTCCCTGGCTTCTGGCAGTCTTTTTTTGTGCTGTTACCATGCCGCCCCACTTGCTTACAAGCATCAGTGTGTGCCATCTTATTAAAGCCACACAGTTATTCACAGACACTACTCAGCAACAGAACAGGAGTGATGCTGCTGGCTCCTGTAAGAGGCAGTAGTCACTGGGGGACAGTGGTGCCCAGCACCTCTCAGAAGACACGGTGAATTGGGCGTTCGCTTCTACATGACTTTGACATACTCACGTCACTTCTCAAATATCAGTGCTCCTGGACTGGAGTCAGCCTTTGTGCAAACCCTTGCTGCGGTGTGAACTTCCCTGCAAGAGATTTAACAGAACGGCAGCCAGGCTGCCGTCTACGAGGGAGGAAGGCGAGCTGCACCCACAGTGAAGTGATGCAGGGTTCGTGACAGCCTGTGTTACACGGCACAGCTACTGACTGCCATTTTTGCTCAGCTTGCTACCGAGAGTTGTGAGTCTGCACACAGGCAGCTCTCTCTATTGATATTGCTGGGCACTGCGCCAGGCCTCGGTGATGAAAGAGCGATGCTTGGGAACGCGCAAAGTGATAATGGCATGAAGAAACACTCAGGCTGGCATTTGTTTCCAGATGCTATGGTGACAGGTCCTCATACAGACCCCAGTGCTGTAAGTAAATAGAAAATAAAAGTCCTTCCACTTCTTGGGAAAACAAATGTCTGAAGAAGAAAGTCTCACACACAGTGTGTGTGCCAGGGGCTTCACCAGTTACCTTCCGCCACATTTTCTCTAGTTTATATGCAACTTGGATCCTCTCCGTGAACAGTGCATGCATGGTAAATTATAATGTGCATGTTTTAGTACAGAAAATGCAGACATATTGTGGCTCATGCTGTAGGGCTTAAATCATCACATTAGGTCTTTATAAAAAATGGAGATCGCTCAGCCTCATGGGAAAGGCATTTGCATCTTCATCATTATAGAGGCAACAAACTTCATCCATAAAGATGTGCCTAGAACAAATGGCAGCAAATTGTGGACACATGTTTTGCTTTAATTGGTCCTCATCAACTCAATCTAGCTGCTGACTTCAAAGAGCTCTCACTAAGAAACCTCTTCCAAAATTTTTGGTTTAATCTTTTTATGGTGTTTTTTTTTCCAAGTATCTCAGAGATTTCAGATTAAATAGTATCTGTGAAGATATAGTTTGAAAGCAACACTTCCTTCAAGTTCTATCACATGTTTAATTACTGATTCATAAATAATGAATGACGAGAGGTAAAGCAGCATTGCCCAGAGCCCCTGACCTGGGCCAAATGCGGCGCTGCCATTTTCACAAAGTCTATCTCTTGACAACTGGGATCAGATTCAAGCCAGTCATAACCACATTCAAAAGAGCAGCTGCTGCTAGTGCCATTTTCACATACTATTCTTGATCAGCATTAAATGGATAGAATATGCTCTTTTTGGAAAGCACAGCAGAGGAATATGGACGGCAGTAGACTGATTACATAACTCATCCAGTATTCACTGAACGGATGGATGCTACATTTAGTGTCTTCAAGTCTTATTTACATATGGGCCTGATTTAAAAAAAAATGCAGCTAACATCTCCTACTGGTCTATAAATCAAGTAAATCTTCTCTTTGAGCCCCAGAGCCTAACAGCCCTCATGCGTATGAGGGTCCCACTGTCTCACTGTATAGACACACAGCTCAATACAGTACAAATGAACAGAGGTGGAAATGAATACACAGAAGGGCATTAGCCACTACTGGCCCTGTGGCACAGATGGGACTCAACACACATGTAACAAGTCTCATAGCATTGTACTTGTTTGGGGATGAAACTGCTTCTTCCCACATAACCTGTTTTTGCCTCTGCAGCTGATCACTGTTTGTACAAAAACCACCAGCACTTTATTCAAGCCATCCCAGTTTTTGATGTGTAAGAATATGCACATCTCTCTATAAGCCTAAGTCTCAATTAGTTGCTCACACCATACCAGATGAGATGAAAACTCAATATCAGTGAGTCAGCATCACAAACTCGCTTGTTGTAGTTGAAGGTGAAGAAGGAAGGGACAGGACATCAGTATATTAGGCCAAGGTAAAATATGGTCTTTTGACCCTCTTTCAGAAGTGTTTTTTTTTTTTTTTTTCTTTTCCCTGTTCTGCATAGTAGTAGCAATTTTTCCCTCTTTTGTGCAAATAAAATAGATAAGATCAAACTGTGGGCACTTCATCTAGCATAAATACATGTTACAGGAAATATTTCTTTTGCTGTAAAATGCACATCCTTGAGATTGTTTTTAAGTATGGTAGTGTAACTGGGGAAAAAGTAAGCTTAAATCATACACCTGCAGGGCAACTAAGAAAAAAAAACTGATTTAGTAAGAATTAAACAACTTGATGGAGCTTGCCACAGGCTTCTTACAAATCAGCCAATAAACAAATCGGAGAGGAAACTCATTCCAAATGCCCAAAATATACGCTACAGAGCTATAGCTGTTACATCTGTTTACGATAGCTACACTTAGCACACGTTTGCTGCACTCAGAGAAAAAATGCAGCTTGTTTATCTATCAATAGAAATAATCTATCCTTTCAAATTAAGTCATGGAGTTCATGGTATTGTGATCAAAATCCTTTACATTTAGTTTGCTCGGTCTTTCCCTCTTCATTCTAAGCATTTGTCAGCTTTATATCTTCAATTTATTGCCCTGAAAATATCGTTCAAGAAGGTGGAACAGCAATGGGCAGTGCCATCAAACAGGGAAGCATGATATTAAAAAAAAACCCAACAACAAACAATCTCAGAAAGACCCGGTGCTATGATAGGTTCAATATGAAATATGCTTATTAGAGCAGAATGATCATCGAGTCTCTCTTTCAAACTTTGGAGTTTCCCTTTCAACGTCATGAAAACAGAACTGATTATCTCCTACATCACAGGCAATATCGTATATTAGAATTGCAAAAGCCAAACTAGCAAAACAAATCTCTTACTTCATACCCTAACAGCAGTGAGTAAAACAAATATATGACATTAACTGCATTCCTGTAGAAGTCCACAAAATACCTGTTAGATTAATTGTCATACATAGCCATAAAAGCAGTATTTCTTGCATTGTTCATCCTATGTATACAAAGCATGTTTTTCTGGTTTTTGTTTTGCTTGGAACAGAATAAGAGAAATCCATAAAGAATGTGTAATAAGAGACGTACGCTGAAGTCAGAAGTTCCGCTGAATTGAAAACGCAGCATAAAAAACTGCTTACAATTCTTCCTGTAAAGTAGCAATTTTCTTTGCAAAGCATACTGATGAAATGATTACACTTATATTTTGTCTTTTCTCACTTTATTTATCCACTAAAATTTTGAACAAAATGTAATTGCTTATGATGCTGACACTGAAAGTTGTCCATCTACAGAAATGTCCTAACAGTGTTAATCATAGAATCACCAAGGTTGGAAAAGACCCACAGGATCATCCATTCCAACCATTCACCCATCACCAATAGTTCCCATTAAACCATGTCCCTCAACACAACGATACCGTCTAACACGTAAAATCTTGCTTTGTGCCTGTGGATAGGAGAGACAGCCTTTATCTGCACTATCTAAATTTCATCTTTCTGAAAGTATTTTCACTGGACCTTCACACTACATGAACTCTTCTAAAAATCAGAAGAACAAAACAAGTCATCTCAGGAACTGACACAGCATTTAGGGCTATGTGAGCCTCACTCTTAGATCTCTTTGAAAGACTACCACCAGATGCGCTTGGTCAGATGGACCCCATTTTTCCATAGAGAGCTATACAAAAGCCATGATTACAATAAGGTTGATGCATTATTCTTCCAATCACCATCCTGTGCTCCTACTTCTCATTCTTCTGAGAGTGTTCACAGTCTCAAGGCACAGCAGATCGCACTTACCTTTGCAATGCACTCTGCAGAATCACCTGCCACTACAATTTCTTTTTAAATACATCTCCAAATATCTCAGTAAACAAGAGAATTTAACTTCCTGATGGTTCCTCCAGGTACAAGGCACAAGGCGATGTGCTTTCCTGAATTGTGTGCGCCATAAATAATTATTGTAAAAATAATTTACTTACTAAACAGTTGGCAATAGAGGACCTGTAAGCTTCTCTTCATGGTATCATGTGGTCCTGCTGGTCTGCCAGTTTATTCATGATTCTGTCAAGGAAAACAAGAGAAAAAGAACTGTGGTTTGGTACAAGACTCATGCTTTAATGTTACACCTGTTGATTACAAAGTCAGATGAAGCTTCACAGGAAAACTGTATTGATTAGCAAAGGGAAATTGCCTAACTGTGCTTCAGCCTTTTTAGCCACGCTCTCTAACAGCTTGGCAGTGAAGGGTACTGCCACAAACTGAAAATGGAAAAAATCTCAAGAGTATAAAAAATATGTGCACCGACAGTCAGTTTTGTGCAGTGCCTGCGACTTGGTAAAGTGCTACCCAACCATCTCAGAATCACTGAAGAAGTCCTCAGACAGTATTTTCAAATGCACATAAGTATTTTTTACCTCAGCTCAAAAAACATTATAAAAAATAAGCCCCAATCACACTGATACTAATTATTCACATTGAGAGGAAAATCAACGCATAAATCAGAAGTGAAAAGCCAGTATAGTCCCAAAACACTGCTGTGAGTAACGTCTCACTCAGGACCCAAAGACAACACAGTACTTAAGCTCTCCATTCTATAAAAGAGCATTTGTTGAAGATTCATAACCAACTTCAGAAGACGGGACACTGAGATCATCCTCTTAAAACTCCTCCTATGCATATTAAATAGAATGTGCTATCTTCCAGCTTCCAGTTCAGCATAACTTCTTCCTCCAAACTACCTGAGTCATTTTAACACGTCCTCATGAAAATCTTTCAAAACTTATCACAAATGCAGGCTTGAAGAAAAGATAAAGAAGTCAAACCAATAAATAACACATTGGAATTGAACAAATGCTGACAAGTTTGTGAAAACAGAATTGTATTTGACATTTGGGAGGAAACCTTATAAGGACTGTCACTTTTCCTGCCTGTTCTGTAACAAAAGGTGCTTGGTGTTATGTTATTAGACACAGCAGTTTTTAGGTACACAAGCACAATGTTCTCAGATTCTGCTATGCTTTCATTTCCATTTAAAAAGAGACCTTAAAACACTGCAGGATCTCACACAAATATCAATATTTTTAAGGTGTTTTCTCCTAAATGAAAGCAATTATTTGTGAATTGTGAATTGATGTACCACTTTTTAAACAGAGTTAGGCTCATAATGAAGTTTGATCATGAAAACTTGCTGAGGGACTCCTGTTATTCCCCTTAAGATTTATCTAACAGAAAGGCAGACAGAGTAAAAAAATTATTATGTGTAAACAGACACCATATCATTTATTACAGTACATTTAAAAGGAAATATACAAAAAATCTATGGATTTATGGTTGCAATTTCAAATTCTTCTTCTTTAACAAAATTGTATTTATATAACTTCAGATTGTTCAGTGCTTGTAAAACCTCTTCTGACATACACTTAAAATCAGAGCACTTGGGGACATGGAATCTACACTCTCAGTGGATTCTCTGCATATATTTCTATTAATATCTTAATGGTGAAGGTATGCTAAACAGACTTCTTGAGCTAGGCAACTGCGATGTGATGTTTTGGGCTGTGAATTACAATTTATTCACATTTCCCTTCCATCTCCATGTAAATGCTACCCATAGTGTATGAAAGCATTTTGCTTATAAATTCTGGCATTGTGGTTAAAATAAATGGTATGTTGCTGAATATTTATTTATTTAGATAGGACTCTCAGGGTAATTCTAAGATGTAGGAAGTAGTGTGCATATGGGGAAAGAAACAAAGACTAGCACTCAAAAACTTTCACAGTGTACTTCTATTGTCTTCTGTTGGTAAATATCTTCTTGACTATATGGCCACAAAATTCTACTTAGAGAACTCAGTAAATTTGTATAAACCAAATGCTTCAAGGTTCTGGGCATCACTCATAGCTTAAATGTAAATGTGTTGAAAACAGAGCAAGTAAACTTTCTATAATATTGAATACATCATTTCTTGTGTAAAGGAGATGCATGCAAAACAAGGATTTATCTGACAGATTCTATAAGTTACAATAGATTTAATAAGGCTTGTTTGTGTATGTTTGGAAGCCAAATCACACCAGTGACTGTTTTCCAAAGACAGAATCTGCTTGCATCCAGTAACACCGCACAGAGTTCAGGCAGATGAACCTCACATTACAAGCCTGAATCACCAGTTGATGTAAGACCAGGGGACTTGGCATCTCTGTTTCAAACTGAGAAATTGGAGTCTGTTTGATTTCCCCTGCACAGAAGACATACTCTATGCTTGATAAACACTGTACCTTGAGGTGTACGTCCCTCTTCTAATTCTGATCTGAAGAGAAGATAACAAAACTGCATGTAGTCACCAACAAGTGGGTATGCAATATATTTTCACAACTGCACAGTAATGTTGCCTCTTTCTTCTCCATTCCCAACTCCATCTATAATTCTATTTCATTTACAACTGCTGCTGAGCTTTACACTAGTTTTAAAGAGCTGTCTGATACAAATCTGTGAGTGGTACTAGCTAATCTGGAGCCCCTCCTCAGGTGTACCTGTGTATGCACCTTTGCAATTAGCAGCACTGAATTTCACCTGCCATTTTTCCACCCGAGATAGCAATTAAGAGCAGAATTATTACTAGAAAACAAACATATATATATATTATATATAGCTTCCAAAGTTACCACTGTTTCAACACTAATACCAATTTCTGCAAATTCCGATCGTAGTTAAATCATGGAAAATCTTCTGTAGCTCTAAGATGAGAAAACAAAAATTCACAGTCAGGTGTTTGAAAAGCTGCTCATGTCCAGCCACCACAGTACTACCTCATGGCCATCAAGTTCACCTAAGCCGAAACGTATTCTCCTATTCTCCCGGAAGTACCTGTTTTTTTGTTGTCTTTAGCTTTGGAAAATCTTTTGCAGGCTTTTTGTGATAAATACATTTGTCTGTATTCCGTATTACCGGTAATTCTTATTATCTGCTGGAGGGATGAGATGCCATCCAGAGGGACAGTTGCAGATGGGACCCAGTGAACACCATGAAATCCAGCAAGGCCAAGCAGAAGGCCCTGCACCTGGGCTGGGGCAATCCCAAGCACAAATACAGACTGAGAGAAGAGTAGATTGAGAGCAGCCGTGAGGAGGACTTAGGGGGGCTGGTGGATGAGAAGCTCAACATGAGGTGGTGATGTACACTTGCAGACTGTGTCCTGGGCTGTACCAAATACAGAGTGACCAGCAGGGTAAGGGCAGTGTTTCTCTCCAAATGCTCTGCACTCTTGAGGCTTCACCTGCAGCACCCAGTTCAGCTCTGGGCCCCCAACACAAGAAGGGCACAGATTTGTTGGGGTGGGACCAGAAAAGGCCACCAGGATGCTCAGAGGAACAGAGCATCTCTCCTAAGAAGATGAGCTGAGAGGGATGGTGCTGTTCATCCTGTAGAAGAGACAACATCGGGGAGACCTCACGGAAGCCTTCCAGTACCTAAAGAGGTCTACAAGAAAGCTGGGGAGGGATTCTAGGACTCTTTACCAGGCAGTGCAGTGATAGGACAAGGGGTAATGAGTTTAAACTGAAAAGGTTAGATTTAGATTAGGAAGAAATTTTTTACTCAGAGGGTAGTGAGGCACTGGAACAGACTGCCCAAAGAAACTGCAGGTATCTGATATCGTGAATGCAGAAATGTTCAAGGCCAGGCTGGGTAAGGCTTTGGGAAAGCTGGCCTGGTGGAAGATATCCCTGCTCGTAGCAGGGGGTTGGAACCGGATGGTCTTTAAAGTCCCTTCCAACACAAACCATTCGGTGATTCTATGACCTATCATGGACAAGAGAGGTTGCATACTGAGTGGTAGCTGAAGGAGCTCTGGCTCACCAACCCACACTCTCCAAAGTCACTGAGTGCAGTTTTAGGCACTAAGAGAGATCAGTGGAGTTTTGCACATGTGAATGGAAAATGTGGGCACATAGTCAGTTCCTGACCTTGGGCTGATTAATGTAAAACCAGAGTATTGCCACCTGTTTTATATAAGCCAACTGTAACTAACTAGGGAAAAATGTACAAACTGTGAGCAGAAACAAAAATGGTAAAGGCAAAAATAAATAAATAAATAAATAGAAATTTCAAAGCATGCATTAAGCTTTAATAATCCAAATTTTCTATTCTGAGTATATGAGTTTTGTACCCATTTTAGCTTCACTTTATTCTTTAACTCTCCCCTTAGTTTTCTCAGGAGTACTCTTCACCAAAATAATAATTTTAAAACATATTGTGCTTCAATATTTGATGAGCCATTTGCAGTATTTGATGGAATTATCTGTTACAAATAGGTTGGATCTTTGATTCAGATTTAAAAAAAAATTAGAACTCAACTTGGAAGATAAACTTGATTTCCTAGATTCAAAGTTAGGACACTAAGTACATAGGTATATTCTCAATTACTGTGAAGACTCACTGGCTCTCCTCTGAAGACTAGGAAATACTGAAAATGCTGTAATGGAAAGAGGAGAAAGGTGAAAGACACACTAGCTACATCCCATGAAGCACACAAACTTGTTTCTTTTTTCTGACTGTCTTTTCTATTTTATGGATTGTTCTGGAAAGAAGAAAAAGCTGCATCACTGACAATTTTCAGCTGAACTATTCCCGGTTCTGCAGAAAATAAAAGAGGAAAACAAGACACACTTGAAGTACCTCCATTTCCAATTATTGTTGATGAATCCTCAATCAACGAAACTCAGCCTTGACACTTTCAGTATTGTTCTGTAGGGTTTTACAAGTGCCTTACAAGATAGCAATGGCTCTTTACTTAAAACTCACAGAGGTGTGATTTCCCCGAGAGTTAACTGCCTCTTGCAAAGGGTACTTTAATGGCAACCAGATGTCTCCCAGCAAAAAGGAAAAACTAATTTCTCCACCTCTCTTCTTAGTTGAAGTGTTCTTGTTGCATCACGTGCTGAATTAACAACAGCTGGTCAAAGGCTGTGATCCTGATCATGAGGTGGACTTTCACAACTAATAGGAAACCTCACAAGTTCTCACTCAATCCTATCTCAGGGTCAGATTGACACAGCTTTAATTCTAACACCAAGGTCTTCACCCACTGCTTCCCCCAGGTTAGCCACTCTGAGAGTATTCAAGCATGCCTCTTAACAGGAAGCAGGTGTACTGTTCTCAACTACACAAAGGCTGATACAGAGCTTTGTGTTTTCATGTTTGTGTGATTTGTTTCTTAATTCAATGGCCTATTTCTACAATCCAGCTGTTATTTTGCAAAATTTATATCCCCAAAACCTTCAGGGCATGCTAATAAAAAGATGATTAACTTGCAGCACTGAGATTCCTTCGAGCGAGAATTCTATGTTCTTGTTCAGCATGTGCCATATTGTCCAGTGTGATTTATTTCCCCCAGCTTGGAACATGCAAGCCATAGTTACCATCGTTCTTCATAACATTCCGAGTGCAGTTACTTTGATATTTATGTTCCCTCTATACTTAGATCTTTAGCACTCTCTGGAATGGATTCCTCTTTGCAGAGTAAAGAACAAATCACATCCTCTTCCACAATTATACTCAAAGGTGCGCACCCTTTGCTTTCCTAAGACTCCAAAGAGTCAAATCTACCCTCAGGATACCTCAGCTGCACAGAATCAGCCTTGTTGACATTGTGTAGACCTGCCATACATGCATAAGCATTAGTCATGTAGAAGCTGAAATAATTACTTTCATAAAAAATACACAGAGGAAGCAGTGTTTATACAGAAGAAAATCTGACAGCAACTGTTCCCTCATCCCCAGTTTCCTTACTTCACCATTAACTTTTGAAATCCCAGTTTTCCCACTGCTGTCTAACAGGAGTTCAAATGGCTGCATCCTCCCATGTCTCCTTCCAGCCCTCTCCATGAACAGAGAAACACAGAGAAGTCCTGGGCCAGATGATAGCTTACAAGCTACTGTCATTAGCGTGGTGAGAGGAGGACATTGGCAGTTAATTCACTTATCTTTATCAACTTTCTTTATCCACATGTCAAAGCTGGCACATGTCAATGAAAGGGAAAGGCAGAAAAGGCTTTGTATTCCTTGTCCCAAAAATAGAGGTTCAAAACACTTTGTGTCCTGGTGACCATGGCCAAGAGAAGAACTTATTCTGCAGAGGGCAGGTAACACTGCTTTTGCCTTTGGCTGTCTAGTGCCTTGGCATCTGTGGTCACATTATGAGCAGTCCCTGGAATAGCCAAGGGTGAGTGTTGAAAGGGTCGGAGAAAAAAAACCAACCCCAGATGAAAAATAGCAGAGTGTAAAGGAAAAGTCATTTGATGTGAGACTTCCTGGCTTTGAAGTGTGCATGCCCTCCAGTAATGTCAAGCCCCATGACCTTTCTGGAAAAGCTGTGACAGACAGGGCTTCTCTACAGGCTGATTATAACTGACGTAAGTTCTTCTGAAGGACATCAGAAGAAGTACAAAGCATTAGCTCTTGAATGTCCTTTACACTCCATCAGTTGTGCAAGGGACTTAATTTCTTAATTTTGCTCTTCATTAGCTACTGTTAGCAAATAATTTTGAAAGCATTTCCAGTGGGAGAGAAGCCTGACCAGCAATTGTTCTGGTTGCTTCTTGTTTCCACGGGTGCACAGTCGTGTGTCAGTCTGTCTGCCCGCTTGGAGAACGAGAAGCTTAAGAATAAGCCTCTCTCCTCCAACACTCATCTCTGTGGAGCTCTGAGAAGAAGCTAGCATATTTATAAGGATCAATTTGACTTCGCGGCTACAAGGATGATTAGAATTTGATCATTAATGCACGTTAGGAGTGGAGAGAAGACTCTTGCATGAATTCTAAAGATTTCGTATGGTTGAAATTGGATCCAGTAGCATTTATAAAGTAGAAGTTCCTTTGCTACATTTTCTCCTATGCTATTATTTAAGCCATACACTACTTATGAGTTAGATCTTATTTTATTGCAGTTACACCATACATAAACCTACTTTCCCACTGCTGTCAATTAGCTCTAAATGGATTAAACATCTGGTTACTGTTATCAAGTCCCAGAGGACATTGCCAATTTTCTCCAACAACCTAACATTAGATTGTGACACTGAGGTCATTTCAAGGAATTACAGCATGCCGTTAGATACTTTGATTTTACAACAAATATTCCGCAGATGGCTTTCTGGGTGTCTACTGTACTATCAGTGCTCACAAAGGCAATTTTTTTTTTCCAGTCATAGTATCACAGTGCTATTTTCCAGATGCAGGAAGTGACTTCTGCCACTTGAGTTACATGAAAATCTCTATTGTCTGATGATGGGACACATAACTGAGCCACTCAAGTCTCTTTCAGGAAACCTTGCATACAAGTATGTGCTCTGTGCATTTACTTCTACTGGAAAGCTAACAGTGGTAAGTCGAGGTCTAGCTACATAAATATTTCCCTTATAGTTTTTTCTTTCCAGTTACTAATAGCCTTTTGAAAGTAGTCTTTGATGTTGAAATTTTATGGAACAGCTTGAAACATGCTATTTTTGCCAGCTGTTTGAACAAAAAGAGCCCAACTTCTCTGAGTTTGGAGGAGGAGCATCTTTCATGCTTTCACGTTGCAACACAAAAAAAGAAAAAAAAAAAAAAAAAAAAAAGTGAAACAGCTGGGTCAAGAGAGTGATACCAAAATAGCCCTCGGTGAAAAGAACCTTTCACTGTCCTCTTGAAAAGATTTTTTTTTCCTAAAGAAATATGATGGATTTAAGTCTACGTGGTGTAAGCTTTCGTTTTTTCTTCATGAATCTTGTGAGACCCAAAACAACAAAAAATATTTTAATATTATTTCAAGTTCTAAACCAAAAAATCACATGCAGCACTATGCCTAGGAAGCGCTCAGCAGTATAAAACTATCTGCCCTTTGATATGAAAATTTTATAACTACTGCAAGCTCTCCTGCCAGAAGTTTTTCTCTGCACACAATGCTACCCCAGTGTAGCACCTCTTAAGCCACCCCCTGTAACTTTGTGAGATATCTCCAAAACTTCTAGGAAAAGGAAGAAAATGTAGCTCCTTTTCTTCCTTCTCAATAGAAACAGGTAAAAAGCAGAAACCAGTTCCATTTCCAGATTGATTTTGTGCTGGTATACTTTCCTAGGAGGATCTTCCACAGCATCTCACCTGCCTCGGGGTGTCTGCAGTGTGGATGTTGACATCTCACTTACTCATTCCAGCTCCCTGGCTTCCCTGAAGCCCAGCTCCTGTGGCCTGGTTTAAATGCCTGCATTGGAGCAAGACTAACTCATTCTTTACACAGGGCTGTTTCTATTCGTTGAGTTTCAGAAATATGAATGTTCACCCTTAATTCCAGCCTGGGACACTGAAAATGACAACTTCAACATCTAGAATCACAGAATCGTAGAATCACCACGGTTGGAAAAGACCACCAAGATCATTCAGTGCAACCATCCACCTACCACCACTATAACCCCACTAAACCACGTCCCTTAGTACCACACCTAAACATTTCCTGAACACAAAGGAGTCATGCTAAGAGCTCTCTCTAGCTGCAGGAATCTCAAGTTTTATGGGGTTAACTTCTCTGCAGCGGTGTTAAACTGTTCCCTTGTTCCTATTGTGTAGCATACACAATAAAAAAGACTTAATGTACAGAACAACCAAGCAAATAGCTCGGTGTGCTCTGTAATAAACGCTGGAGGAAAACGGTATACCTTTGTGAAGCTGCTGAAATCATGCCTTTCACATTATTCTGCTTGATTAAATGTAAATATTTCAAGTAGGAAAAGAAATAGCATGCAAAAGAGAAGGTATTTTACAACATGGTGCTGTATTACAGAGATTTGTTGATTGGGTCAGATTTTCAGGAAGGGAAATCACCAACTGTAAATAAAGAGAAGCATGTGTGCCCTGCACGTCTGATGTCTAGGCCACATTCAGAAAAGTGGCTCAGCATTAAAGATGCAAGCAGGCATCTTACTCTCAAAACCACCTATACTGTAGCACTGAAAGCATTGATGTTGCATCAGCTGTAGATGACTTTGAAGAAAATCAGATGGGAACAGCTCAGTCTAACATTCTAAATACTAGATCATCCATTCTTCTGGCAAAGAACACTATTACCCAGCTAAACAAACAGTCCCTAATAAATCATCACAAAGCAGGCTCAATATTCAGCATATACTAACATTCATCAAACACTGTAAAGACTGAGAGGGCTACAGGATACAGAAAAGGGAGATGTTCATGATTGACTCATTAAGTTCTGGCCCATGTCTGGGGGAATTTCAGTTGACCTGACGTAGGACAAGCCTAGATGAGCCTAGCCCAAGATCCACATATTCAGTATTGTCACCAGACTTCTTGGCTCATCTAAGTCTATAAAACACAGAGGAAATAACCGACAGTGAAGTACATCAATACAGTACTCTTTCTGATTCCACCACATGGTGAATCCAATTCACAAACACAGGGTTTTTTTGAAAACTGAAGATGGGTAAGGATAATAAAGAGCTTTGAGCCAGGTGCTGCTGCTCCACCAACATATATTCAACGTATTCTTTTGTATCATACATGATCACATAGTTAAGACATACATAAACACATAACACATAAATAAATAAAAGTCAAGTGCAATTTTGAATTGCACCTCTGTGTTAGGTTTTCTGTGTATATGGCTAATGGTGGTTATGTTTTCTGCTTCTTTCCTTTTTCCCTTATTTATACCAGCATGCCCATTCACTGACAAAAGAGGAAAGAAAAAGGAAAAAATGAATAAACACATATATGGTGTTTCCTCTCTTTCTCTTTTTTTTCTATTCATGTGAGAATTAAATTTCCCATCAAAATATGTATTTAAAAATAAGAATACTTCTATGCCAGCTTTGCATGGAATGTTTTGTACCATTTCTAATCGTAATTTGTAAGTATAGCACAAGGATCTAATTTCACAATGACAGGTTATAATAGACACACACAAGTACCTAAGATTGAAAGAAACATTTGATTATATTTAAAAAAGAAAAACCAGCCCACAAACTCATGGTGGGAAAGCATAACTACCTTTTGAATTCTTAACAGTTCAGTTTCAAAAGTGCATTAATACATTTAACAGTAACCCATACTGTTGATTTTTTAACCAATACAGAGCATAAATTTGTAACAAAAACAGCACAGCCTGCAATGAATTTCTAGTAAAAATATTGGTACAATAAACAAACATGAAAGGTGCATTTTTGAGGATCTGTGCGTGTCTTGCCAGATCCTTTTGTCCCCACAACCTGGCAAAAAAACTGAAATGTTTGCTGGTTTCTTTTGAACAACCATTTTAGAGCACACATTCATCTTGGAATAATGTCTGTCACTTCAAAGTCTGCCTGAAGTAGCTTCTTGTATGAAATTATAATAACTCATGCTCTGAGAATAGAGAAATCTTTTCAAAATTTGGATGGATGGATACATAAATGCAGATGCATGATCATACGGCATGGGAAGTAAGCTTATGTCTTGACCTACGTCTCCCTGGTTAAACCTTCTTTTAACGGAGCCATTTACTTACCTCTCCTATAATCAGACATTCAATATGGTAAGAAGAGAAAGCAGATAAAGTGAGCTCTGAAATATGACTGCTCTGCTTTGGAGAGCTGATCAGCATACAGCAGAAAGTAGAAGAGAACACTAGCTTAGACTTGACATTACATCTGAGAGTTTATTATGACTGCGTCTAGTTCAAGGGACATCACTTATTTATCCTCAACCTTCAGCCCCAGGGTTTGACATCAAAGGAAAATGCAACCTCAGAAAGAATGGGGGCTACCAACCAGTGACCCAGTCATAAATAGCAGCCCCTCTAAAAGAAGAATATTTTGCATGTCATTTTGACACTGGAGGGGAAAATAAAATACATGAAAATTTAACATGGCATCGAGCAGAAATACAGCCCATAAAAATTTTAGACTGGGAGGGAGGTGGCAGGAAATAGGCTCATGGTAACTTCCAAATTATTGGTTTTCATCTATGCAAGGTTATTGTGGTGCAAACCCTGCATTTCATTTGAAAATGCATGTAGTCCTGCCTGGTTCAATAGGAAGAGTTTACAGGAAAATTAAATGTCAGAGCTGTGCGGCTTATTGGTTTTGCTCAATGTAAATTCACTTTTTATGCAACTCTGAATAATAATGCCCTGCTCTGTGTCAACATGATGAATTAACTTCAGTGGCTTTGGAGGGGGGAGCAAAGGAAAGAGAAGGAGAGATAGGGGCACTTCCAGTGCTAACCTGGCACTGATAATGGCACTGTCTGGGATTTAGCTCTACATGACAGGTCTGGAGCTTTAGAGAGGATTTAGCACACTGATCATTAGGTGTCTTATTTTCTTCCCTTTTGCGTTACCCAGCTAGCAAGACTGCTATTGGCTAAACAGCTCATTTTCCTTCCTTCGCTGGGTTTGAACACTGGCATAGACAGACGTGCAGGTAAGCCAGAAGGAAACGCATATAAAAGAATATGGGAAATCTCAAACAGCAGCATCTGCAAACATGTCATGCTGTCAAGTAAGATTATGTTCAGATGCACTATTTATTTTAATAGCTTAGTAAAAACTCTCATCATTTACTGCCCAGAAATGCGATGTTTTTCCTGAGGCAAAACCCACTGACCCTATGGGAAGCTTTGCTTCAAGACACCCCAGCACTTGTCCCAGGATTTGTAAAGCAGTACAAGCAAAAAGCACTGCTTTAAAAAGGCTGGTTTGTCATTTTGGGGTTGTTGTGGGTTTGTTTTTTTTTTAATACAGGTAAGAAACAGCATGGGTAGGAAAAGAATAAGAATCGCTGTGACTGCACATTTGAGAGGTGGATTTAATAAATAAAGATCTGGCTGAATGATTCAGCTCAGCTAAAATGCAGTAAGAACAGTTTCAGGTGTATCAAATATTCTTTTCTTATATCATGATTAAGATGAACTAAGCCATGTTTAGAGTGGCCAAGCCTCAACCCAGAGTAATTCCAGAGACATTGCCATAATGCGACGTGATTAAATATTCTGAATATGAAAATGAACTGATCGAGGAAAAAAGGAAAGAACAGCCTTATGCAGAGCAGAAAGAAGCACAGAAGAGGATCAGGTGGACTCTGGATTCTTACAGTGGAATTTTTATGGGTACAAGATTGAGTGAGACTCACCATTAATACTGAAAGGTAATGGAGCCTAACACACATTCACGCATATGAAAACTGTCTCTTTATCTTCCTGTCCCTGTTTTCCTATATTAAATAAAAGTCTGCTGAGCTGTGAGCTCAGCCCTGCAGGAATGGAGGGTGGGAGGTGCCCAGCCACAGGTTCATTGTACAGCATGGAGCCACTCAGCTCACCCAGCTGAGCCCTGACGCAGCCCTGGGATGCAATGAAGGATCCTTCTCAAAGAAAACTGCAGCTTCCGGAGTCCTTTCTCCAGCACTAAGATTGCCCTGGCAGCTAGAAAAGATGGGAATCAATAAGCAGCAGCGAGAGCCCTTTTAGTCAGTCTGTCCCTGCAGAGCAAAAGTCAGCACTGGCTCTGCTCTGTCCATGCAGTGGCATACTAAACAATAAACTTGAACACTTTGGGTTTTGTCAACAGTATTCCAGCCTCATTCAGTGTAAGAACAGGGACCGGTCATGCACGTCCACTGAGTCAAAGTCAGGCCAAGAAAGAACCTGCTGCATGCTGCATCCCTCCCTTGCCATTAGCGGACAGCCCAAAGAGCGAGGTAATGGCTGGGAGAGTAAATGCTTCTTATGTTGAAAGCTGCCCTGGGGAATTGGATTCCCTGCCTCAATGCACAATGCCAGGGAAGAACAACCACCAAACTGTGTGCTGGCAGTCATTAATTGTGCCTTCCTTGTTTGCTAAGAGCAGGGCAGGGAACACCTGTGCTCTGTTCTGTGCAATCACAGAGCAATTCCTACTGACTCCAGAACAAAGGAAGTGCAACCAAATCCTATTCCTGGGAAACTGAGGCACAAACATCTCAAGCTGGGCACCTAAATTAAATGTCCCTTACTGACATTACATTGCTGTGTTGCATTTTCCCCAGTGTATAATGTCATTTCACCTTATCAGTACGTTGTGAAGATAAATTCATTAATGTTTGCAAAGTACTGAGATGCTGCAATAATGAGAGTCAGAAGTGCTCCCCAGGAAATTAATAACTCTGGCTTCAGAGCAAGATGTGAGTGATGTGCAGTTATGGGGGGAAGAGGTAACATAATGAATTACTAAGATAAAATAAAATATTGATTCATCTGAGCAGTGTTGACTGAAATCTTTCCTTATTTAAGACAGCTTTGCTTTTCACCCTTAAATAGGCTTTTGAATGTTAACTTTCACAGTTATAAAAAAGCTAAATAAGAACAAAAGACCCCAGCTCAGGAACTGTACCACAGAAGCTTATGGACATCCACTGAGTCCTCTAGAGAACTCTGAGCAAATAGTGCAGGAAGATCAGCAATAGCTCAATGCCCTCTGTGTGGGACAGGCACAAGGGAGCGGCAGCCAAAAGCTCAAGCAGGACTTTTCTTCAGGTGGGGAACGCTCAGGTGTGGAAACCTGTTTTCTACTTCAAGTACCAGGGGAGATAAAGTCTAATGGTGAGAGGCTACAGAAGATCTCTAAGATTGCCTAGTCCAACCACCAACCTATCCCCACCATGCCTGCTGACCACGTCCCTCAGTGCCACATCCACATGGTTCTTGAACACCTCCAGGGACAGAGACTACACCACCTCCCTGGGCAGCCTGTGCCACTGCCTCACTGCTCCTTCTGAGAAGACATTCTTCCTCATATCTAACTGGAACCTCCCCTGGAGCAACTTGAGGTCGTTCCCTCTCAACCTATCACTGTTGCCTGGGAGAAGACACCAACATCCATGCCGCCACAGACTTCTGTCAGACAGCTGCAGAGGGTGGTTAGGTCTTCCCTGAGTCTCCTCCAGACTGAACAATCCCAGCTCCCTCAGCTGCTCCCCATTAGACTTGTGCTCCAGACCTCTCACAGTTCTGTTGCCCTTCTCTGGACACGCTCCAGGACCTCGATGTCTTTGCAGCAGTGAGGAGCCCTTGAGGTAGTACTTGAGGTGCAAATCCAGACACTTCTACCTGAGCCCTGCCAACCTCCCTTTCTCCTGCACAGCACCACAACCCTTATTCCCAGTCCCACCCAACTCCCCTCAGCATCTCCTCTCTGTGCCTCACCATTTTATTGCCACTCGTTCACCTCTTTGCCCCACTCCCAGTGTCTCTTACATGGGGTCCACATCCCAGCCCTGTCCTTTCTTCTTTCCTTATGTCAGTACCTGAGTCAGCCACCTGGATCATGTTCACAGGTTTTGCATTCTGGGCTGCTGACAAAATCCTAGGAGAGCTGAGCTGCAAAACTTAAAAAAGAAACTGTATGTTGACAAGGACTTTTCAGGCCAAAACACAGACCAATCTTGCAAAATTCCATTAAAATGCAAAAACCTTTAACCTTGACTTTTCTCAATAAATCCCTCCAGTCCTTGTCTTACACTCTTCATTCACTGTGAAAAATTTCAGTTCCCTGATTCGTGATATAGAAGGCTCACAAAATGGAAGTATTGTGGGTAGGAGAATTTCAGTTTGAATGGTACCAAGGAGGTTTTACTGAGCTCAGTATCGGGTGAACTTTACCAGCCTCAAGGTCAACAGCCTCCTTCTCTACATTCTGCATTTGGGGAGACTGTGACCCATCAAATCGTACCAGAAATTTGAATCTATTCATAGAAGCAATCAAAACACCTAATAGGGGATGTCCTGTAGAGAGATGTGCATGATTCTTCATATACTTCCCTCCAAATTATGCAAGAAAAAAACTTCTGTTTTTGTTTTAATCATATATACGGACATGTATTATGATTGACAGAATGTATCGTCGCAGACTTTTTCAACTTCATTCATACTGAAAGATGTGAATGCAAATCTTTAACTAAAAATTATTTAAAGAGATTATCTAGAATAGACTCAACAGCTTATGGGATACGTTTGCAACAAATGCATTAATTGTATGCAAACTGAATTAAGCCTTTTATTAGCATGTAATTGAAGGAAACATTAATACATTATTTTAATTTGAAAAAATCATAAGTTAGAAGCTCTGAAACAGAAAGCCGCATAATCAGAGTTTTAACATTAAGACTTCATTGTAAGAATGAATGCATATAATGAACTCAGAAAAATAGAAATGTAAGTGTCTGATCCTTTCCTTGTTTCTTGTACATCTGCATTGGAGTTCGCCTATTGTCAGTCAACTAGCTAATCATCAGCTTTTGTTTGGAGTGCTTGTGTTTTTACTCAGAGAGGCTGATCTGTGAAGACATCTGTTATTTGATGGATGATTGGCCATCCCAAGCCTCAAAGCCCTGCAAGGAGTTTCTGAAGAAGCAGCAGCAGATACATCTGTTCCCACCAGGTAGGATAACAACTGAGTTTGCTGTGACACAGCAGAAAATAACCCCTTCCTTCGTTTTTCACCAAAATGCTAAAGCAAGCATACAATGATGCAAAGAGCAATTCTGGTATAGTTTTTTAGGGCTGTGAAAGAGTCTGACTTTCTCTAAACAGTTTAAGTTTTCTTGAGAAAACAGAACATCTTGTGCTGAAGAATAGTGGGATTTGTCATCATGATCACAACCTACTGGATCTGTAAGCCAGGTGCGCTCACAAAAAGCAGGAAACCACTGAATCGGGTGACCGATCTGTTGGTGGTACAAGTCTATAGTTGACATTAGAGGACATTGCAAACGCTTTATAATTCACATATAAAGAAAAATTTGTGTTGCTGCTCCCCAATAACTTACCCAAACAACACAGTTCTATATACAATCCACTTAAAATTCCACTTCTGCATTACCCACGGATCAATCACAATACTGAGTAATCCTCCTCACTATGAATTCTGGGGGCAAAAAAAAACAGGTCATACCTTTATCTTCAGATTGCCTAAGTAACTTTGCACAAGGTAGATGCATTCTGCAAGCCTTCATTTTGTAATTAGACATTGGAAAGGCATTAGCCAAAAACTGCAAGTTCACAGAGTTAGGTGATTTCTTACTGCAGTACCAACTATTCATCTATTTTGGTGAGGCATTGACACAGGCTGCCCATGTATCCAGGTGGTACAGTCACCATCCCTGGAGTTGTTCAAGAACTGTGTGGATGTGGCACTGAAGGACATGGTCAGTGGGCATGGTGGGGGTGAGCTGCTGCTTGGACTAGATTTTAGTGGTCTTTTCCAACATGAAGATTCTGTGATTCTATGATGATTCTATTAAGGATTATTCCCTAAACACAAGGGTTGTTTGTTTCTTTTGGCTTGTTTCCTACTGCTTCAGCTCACATGTGTGGAGCATTGCAGAGACAGCAGATTTGATGCCATGTTGCCCCATTGGTTGGTGAGTCATTAGCAGACATGCAAAATGGAAGTGTGATGTGCGATGCTGACACTTTCTGCTGGTGCATATGATAGAGGGAGGTTCAGCAACATCAGTTAGGTATGTTTTCCATTTATTTTTTTTTAACATCTAAGATATTTTCACACTCTGCCTAGATGAGAAATCAATCTTTCAATTCTTAGAAAAATAAGGCTCTACCCTTTAGTTTGGTGGTTGTTAAACATCTGCTTAGTTACCCACAACCTAGCTAAGTAGTGTAACATCCAAATTCTTTCACTGCCATGCTAGAGCTATTCCATTTTGTATAAATAATGAACACATCGATACAGCAAGAGCTTGAACCTGAGTCTCCTGCATGTAATATGAGTGCTCAGTCCAGTAGGTGACAGGGCCAGTTTCTCTGACTCTCTCTGGCTAATGAACATTGAATTATTTATCTGAGGTAAAACAGTTCTAGCAGGAGAAATTGAGAGGCACAGACTTATTCTGTAGCCTATAATTCAGGTGAAAATAATAAACCAACAGACTGCTTGAAAACTCAAGCAGTTGTTTCCTCATTCTCTTTCTTGACTCAGGGAAATATTTATGCTCTAACACCTCCGGATGATATTAAACTAAAATTATCTGTTAAAAATGGATGCACATTTTGTCAAGGAGAGTAACCATAGGCCGCAACATGCAAAATAGCTGAACTAATTGCAGGACTTTCGTATGGGCAGTGGTCTTCAATAAGGGTGAAGAAAGATTATTGCTGCTGTACATGACTGGCAGGTGCCTCTGAGGCATCCACGGTGGAGAGACAATTCCAGGCAATGCCACAGCATGCTCTGACCTTGGCACACACATTGTAAGAGCATCTCAAATGGATGTGGAGTCCCAGTTTCAACACACGCATGGCAGGGTTTCAAACAGCTGAATGATAGAAACTGCTATTCCAAGATGCTATCTACACATAAAGAAGTATCTCCCCAAGGAGCCAAAAGCTTGCAATCCCAGGCAAGACAGACACACTAAATATCAGTGTTACATCTACATGGTCTTTTGCAGATAAAGGCAAACACGTTCTGCTGAAGATGAGAGACAGCTGAAGGCAAAAGCCACACAGCATGATGCCACACTCCAGGGAATAAATCTAGTTTTTTATTGAAGCTTACTGGATCAAGCATAGCTGAGACAGCCACATGGCTTCCCAGACGAGGCTGTGTTTTTGGGGCAGTCAGAAGCAGAATGAGTTCAGGTGGGTCTGCAACAAGCCATAAAAGGACAATCACTAGGCAGGAATTCCTACTCCAGGCAAAGAATACCTCTCTCTAAAATACAAGATAATACATCTTTGTAGAAAAAGACAGCATCTAGAAGAAATGCATTATATTGTATGACATGAAAAGCTCAACAGATAAAGAAGAAAATACTGGAAATGAAATAGTAACAAAACACTAACAGTAGACAAAACAGTACACCACACATTAGTTTTCAAGGAAAGCTGCAAATATTTTTGACCTCAGCAATGGATTTCTTCTCTGCCAAACAGGAACCAAGCACATTAGTTCTTGCTTCACAGAACACTGGGGGTGTCTGAAGGAATTATTATCAAGCTTAACAGTGGAGCTGAGGCAACGCTCATCTCCCCTTATTTTAGTTACATAAAAATTTGGAATCTCATCTGAGCTTGTTGCATAAGCTTCTTTTTAATCAATGCAAAAAGACAGGGCATACTAGGCAATAGCTGATCCTGTCTTAGCACAGTTGGGATGAAGCGCTATCTGAAAATAGGGTGTCCTCCTCTCTGCCGGTGCCCATCTCCCCGTGATGATTACACAGAAAGTCTAGGGGCCTTGCTCTAAGTGAACAGACCTTTCTTGGTGAACAGACTTTGCGAAATACACTTCAGCCCAATTAGTCAGTTCCAAATCAGATCTATGGATTTAAGTAGGATCAGAACTCAAACCAAGTCTTCCAGAGCTTCTGAATTCCTACTCTTAAGTGAGTTTTGCAGGGGAATATACGGATGAGACTCCTCCCTAGAACAACTGTATGCAGAATATGATACTCATGCCATGATACAGGATTACCAAAGAGATGCTGGTATGGCAATAAGTTCAAAGCTAAGGGTGATGAAACAGCTGAGGAGATTACGAGAAACAATTTTAATAGCAGTGGATAAATACAGCATATGAAGCATAGAGATGGTAGAAATAGGAGAATCAAGATAAATTAGGAGAAATAAAATATAGGGAGAATAACATAAAGGGTTTCACGGTACTCGGACACATTCTGTCACGGAACAGTCTTCCAAGAGAAGTGGAGGAAGCAAATCCTGAACTTGCTAAATTAGATAGGTAGAACATTTGGAAATGCATTATCAGACTGAGTAATATTATAGGAACTTTGTAATTGAATAGACCATATCTCTCACTAGCATCCACACTTCTATTTTACCATAGCCAGTTCAGTATGGCACTTGCTTTTCAATCCACAGAAAATATTAAAATGAAATCTGGAGACACAACATGAAATTGCAAACAACGATCAGTTAGAGTATCTCACCGTACAATTTATTACCCTTCTTTTTCATGGCCTTTGTCGCGCCCTTTAGTGCCACACTGATTTACACTCTGTTCTACTTAATTATCTCCAGTGCTTTATTTCAGAAGTGATGCTATTCTTAGCTGTTTCTTTATTGTTAGCATAGCATTCAGAGGAATCATGCTATTGCCTGTTTTGAAGTTACAATTTCGAAAAAAGGGAACAAGATACAGGTGTACGTTACAAAAAGCTAACTCCAAGATCTGTTTGCACCAATAGGTCTGGGGAAAAAAATAAAGCTAGCAAGCAGCTTGTTCCTCTTTGGAAGGCACCAAGATTAATGTGACAGCGAGGCAAGACAAGATTTGGATACTTGAGAAATTAATTATTGCTCAGAGTCTTTAACTCAACTACAATGCAGATCAGGGATGCTCTCACCTATCTCATCTGGGAACACAGGTTGGCACAGGTAAGGATATGGTGTAAACTGATTGTGAACATACCCAGTGTGGAAATCAGAAGACAGCCACTAATCAGCAGAGATTCCAGACTGCAGTAGTAGAACAAAAAAATCCTTAGTTCTTAAAATGGAGCTCAGTGGGTCTATGAAGGAGTCACTGATGCAGCAGCTGAGATAGAAGAGAACTGGATTTGGGCCTGTGTTCCTCCGACCATGGGAAGGCTGTTCTGTTAAGTCCAATCCAAGTAAGAAGAATAACAGTAATCCGTGATTTTGTTATTTGTGTTCTTACATAACAGCGCTTCACAGCATGAGTGAAATCCAAGTAGAAAACTACAAGAATTAAAATGAATTGAAAAGATACCCAGAAAAGCTGTATCTAAAGAGCAGAATGAAGTACCTAACGCTTATTAATAAAAGCAATTTGTACCTTCAATGAGACTGAGATTCCTGCAATCCAAAGTGACTGTTGACAACTGGATGTAGGCTCCTGTGATGTTTGCTTTCAAGTATCTTACCCACAACTGAAATCAAAGTCTCGGTCCTGATATAATACTTGAATAGCCTCCCCAGTAGGCACACTGTTCACACTTAAAAGTCACCATTTGCCAATAGGCAACAAAACATTTCTACCAGATGAGAAAGATTTGTTCTAACTTGAATACTGGGCATGTGCTGACAACTGAACAAAAGCTGCTTGTTTACCACTGGACAATGAATAAGGAAGGGTACCCAAGGTAAGGGCATGCATGTTTTGTGCATAAGAGAGAACAGATTAGGTTGCTAACAACAAAACCACTTTGAGGGAAAACTTAGTTCTGCCTCCTTTCATTCATGGAAATTCAAAATGCATGGAAAATACAACGCCATTTCTTAGATTTTTCCTCATTCCTACATTCTTTATTTTTTGTGCCAATTGCTGCTCCTATCTCTAACAGGAAAGTGTCAGTGTCAAGAATGAGAGACACGGTGTAACTGCAAATAAAAGTTAATTACTGTGGAAATTCAACTCCAGCACTTTAATTAAAGCCTGACAAATGTATCATGGACCCCAGGCACCAGTGTGGAGTACACCCATTAGAGAGATTACTCCTCTTTCTATGGCCTCCCATGCTAACACAAAGGAAGTATCAATCATGCTGGAAAATGGCTTTTCCAAATCAAAGATGCCAGGAATTATTCCATTACCTTTCTTGCAGAGAATTCTCAGAGTTGTTGAGAGGGATTTTTATGCAAGAAGACAGCACGTTAGCGTAAATTTTTGCTTAATTGCTAGGTTAATGTTAAATTGCAGCTTTTCTTTAAGGAAAAATGGCAGCTGGCGAGCCCCTTCTATAAAGCGGCGTTTCCTCCATAACTTTATGATATGTAAATAGGTATGCAGAGACAAACAGCTTCAAAATGACACGCGATAAAAAGGAGCGAAGGACGCAGAGGCGCTTGAAGCCATCTTCTCTTAGGGAAAATTGCAGTGGAGTCTGTCTCTATTCTCAACAAGCCCACGTAACTCACTGTGCTCCAAAACCAGTTTGCTGAGATGAAGCATTTCCACTGGAATCCCCACTAAGAGCAGGCAGGGCTGAGTCACTCTGTGTCACCACGTGGGCACCACTGCTTTCCCTTTGGGCTCTATCCCTACCGCCAATTCATGCTAGAACACTGCTAGGAGAGAGAAGGTTCTTTCAAAAATATACTTTATTGCCCCAAATGCAATATTTCCTCATCCGCTGGGCACTTGGAAGTAACGAGCAATGCTGATAGCTAATACAGTGAGACAGAACAGAATGGTTTTGCTTCCGTTTGCTTGATATTTAAGGTTCTGTTTTGCAGGGTTTGTGAGTGAACAAGAAATAAAAGGAAAATACGCTCAGATCTCAAGAGTCATTTTGTTGCTCCTTTTGCAGCTAAGATATTTAAATAAAGAACTTTTGCTTTCGCAGCCTGGGCCCTCCCCCACCCCCCTTTGATCCTGAAGCAATAATCTCATATTTATGAGATTATTTTTGTTGCCATGGAAATTAATGATGTAAAAAATTCAGCATTATAGTTTCTGTGTAAGTAGGCAAGATGTAGTCCTCTTTGAAGACAAACGTTTTCCCAACAGCTCTGCCTACTTCACCTTCCTATCTATGTGGCAAACTGCAGTATGAGCACCAGGACACACATCATGTACAGCACAGCACATCACTGCATATGGCCAGAGAGGTGGTGGGTGCCCCATCCCAGGAGACACACAAGGTCAGGCTGGATGGAGCTCTGAGCAACCTGATCTCACTGTAGGAGCCCCTGTTTAATGCAGGAGAGTTAGGCTATATGACCTTTCAAGATCCCTTCCAACTCAAAAGATTCTGAGATTCCACTACAGCTCAGACCTCCCTTCTGTTTTAACCTTAGGGGACTGTTTATAGGACTGTGAAGGAGGACCCATCCCTACTCCAGTTTCTCAATAAACTTCATGTGTGCTACCATGCTAGTCCTATGGTGATTCATCACTTAGTGGTGTTGGCTGCAGACTTTCTGTTCAGTACATTAGCGACCCATCCTGGAACAGAACACCTCAAAGCATCCTGCTCTTATATTGCATATACTGGTGACTGAAGAGTTGCGTTGCCCACAGCAAATTTTAAGTTGTGCCACGTTAAAGTACAGGTCTCAACACTTTGCTTTTCCATACCTTCACTCTTGGCTTTTGGAATCATTGCTGTTATTCAGAAAAAGCATGAAAAGCCAGGATTCAGAAATGTCAATTTTGTGCAATCTTAAAAATATATAACAAGATCCCAAGCATGTCCAATGAGTCTGACTTGCGTGCTCTGAGGAGTCAGTGCGACTGCACAAAGCTCCCTCAGAATGCAAAAATATGCCACCAAAGCACTCAGCCCTTGTTCTGCTATGACTGCTCCTTCAGAGGGATCCCATGCTCCGCTCAGGCTGTTGCTAACACAGAACTCTTTCTCCTGCTCCCTTTACACTAAACCTCTAATGCACCACAGTCCGAGCTGAGTGTGATGCAAGTGAAGTATCACACTTCAAGACTGCCCACGTTTTTGGCTGTATGTCTGCTTTAGTAATGAGATACTCCTGAAGGACTTGCACAGAGAGCGTGGGATTTCCAAACCCACACAACACAATACACAGGTAACAACATAGGTTTCTTTACCCTCCTTTGTTATTCTCAAATTTGGCCTGAAGAGACCAAGAGAGGTAAAACTCCATGCTCTTCAGTTCATAGAGACATTTGTAAGGCTGAGAGCATTTGAAGCCAACTGCAATGAAGCCTGTTGCAACATGGACATCCGCTTGCTGAGCCTGGCACATTTGTTTCCTTACAAATAAAAGGGCTGAGAGAAGAAACCAGATTTTAATAATCTCTATGGATTTACTCACAGGAAAAGCAAAAATCTATATTTTAGTATATTCTATAATTTTCATTCTACAAAAAATGTTGTTTTAGCCAAAGGCAATTTCAAGTAGGAAACAGTCTGTTAACTGATTAATTTTGTAGAACATCTCCGAGGGCGAAAAACAGGGAACTGCTGTTGAGCAATAACTGATATTAATGTCCCTAAGCATTAATATCACAGTTTTCCAGCCTTCTGACCCATTCTGCATGAGCACACAGAGAAAAGGGTATTGATTACTGCCTTCCCAACACCCTCCCATTGTCAGTGTCAGCGGTACCCAGCTCTTGGAGCTGCTTTTTGCCTTAGGGCTGATGCTTGAAGCTGACTGGGGACATGCAGACTTATTTCCTCCCTGTGAGAGAAGTAATTTTCTCTTCCGCTTGTATATTTACTTACTTGCTGTATCAAAAAAGCAGTTACAAGCTCCAGATCGTAGAATCATACAATATCCTGAATTGAAAGGGATCCATGAGGATCACAGAGTCCAAGCTCAGACTATCTACTGAAGAGCAGCTAAGGAAACTACATTTAGCAAGTTCTTTATAAACTCTTCACAGAGAAGAATGGCCTTAACAGAGCATCGATAGCATCAGCCCTGAAACATGTTTCTGAAGCTACAGGGATGTTGCCATCCATCAGCAACAACTGCAAACACACCTCTTCCCTGCGCAGCCACCATTGGAACTGACAGCTGGGTTTTAAAAGGGTGCTGCACAGTCTGTTCATAGAGATGAATGCAGACATTTGTACAAACTCTGCACTATGGCTGTATCACTTTGTTTGCTTCCTGTTGTTTCTCAGGTGCTGACCATCTCACAACAGAAAGATAACATCCCTGAAAGCACTCAAGGCTAGGATGGATGGGGCCCTGGGCAGCCTGATCCAGTGGGTGGCAGCCTTGCCCATGGCAGGGGTTGGAACTGGGTGGGCTTTGAGGTCCCTTCCAACCCAAACCATCCTATGATAAGGATTCTATGTAACATCTCTCCTCCTTTCCACAGTAAATTCTGTTCAGTAAAGCAAGTTCCACATACCTGTGGTTGCCAAGGCACAGCCATTCCTAAGTGCTGAATTCACAAGAACTATTTCAAATAGCCCAATTGCTTCCCTGAAATGAAAAGACCCCTAACATTCAGAGAAGACACATTTATCTGTATTTACAAGTGTTCTCTCGGCCAAGCTATGATACCTGAACATGAATACACCGCAATTCTGACAAGAGATGGAAAGATTAATGGGCTGTAAGTCCAGAGGGAAATCCCTCCAGACATTGTTTTTCTAAAGCTTAGAAACCAGCTTTTTTTTTTTTTTTTTGTAAGTGTGTGGTTGCTGCTATTCCTTAGCAACAAAGCTAGTCTGAGCATGGCTCTGCTGTAACACATTCCGGAAATAACTAGTGGGGCTGGCATTGTTTGGGCTAACAGGGGAAAACCAATCAGGTCATTTGTTATGTGTTAACGCTCTCCATCTGCTGACCACCTGCGCATCCCAGTAACAATCCAAGAAACACCCACATACTCTCATGCATATGTGTGCGTGTGCACCTAAACATACACACGTATATTTAAAGAGTGTGTATAAGGGAAGATTCCTTATGTGAGGGATGGAGATGAAAGGTGGAGGAGGAGAGAAGAGAGGCTTTGTTCTGCCTCTAATTGGAGGTAACGGGTCTCACTGATGTCCTGCCTAAGGGCTACACGGCCAAGAAGAACTGATGCTGTGTCCCTCAGGCAGCACAAGAGCTGCCCTCTCTCCTAAAACACAAACTCCACTCCCCTTCAACAGAGACACTGCAGAATGGAGCCTACACTGCATTCCTTCATTTCTCCATCCTTACAACAGCAGGGAAAGAACAGCTCCGAAGATCAGTATGTCAGTGCAGAAGCTCCCTTGACACAGCATGGAGTGCGTGGAGGCTCTTCTCCTCACTTTCCAGAGCACGCTGGAGAGATAAGGGGTCCATAGGACACAGCAGGACATGTTCTATAGATCTGAGCTCATCCATCATGCTTTCCTTTTAATGGAAACATCAGTCTAAAATAGGATTTTTTTCAGAATATAGTATTAATTCAGGTTTTTTTTTTTTGTTTTTTTTT
>PPHD01000844.1:0-27043 GCA_002909625.1 Bambusicola thoracicus
TTCCCACCCCCACCCCCACCCCCCCTTCATTCTACTGCAGCTCCAACCGGAGCAAGGAGAGGGCGTCTGTTCCACAAAGGTTTGCAAAATAAAATTAAGGAGAAGAAGAAGAAGAGGAATGTAATAACCGAGCGGTGGCGGAGAGGGGACTCTGCAATAACGTTGCGAAGTGTTGCACGCGCTGCGGGCCGCGCTGGGAGCGGCGGTTGTGCTCCGTCATTGCCGGGGCTGCAGAGCGGGCGCGCGCCGCTCCCCTCGCGCTCGGCCCCGCGCCTCAGCGAAGTCGGGGCGGAACGGCGTGCGCCGCTCCCCGCCGTCTTCATTTTGTAATCCCACGTCCCGTGGGCTGTGATAATCCCGAGGTAATCTGCGCTCTGCCTGCTGGTGCCGGTGGCCCCGGGGCAGCGCCCGGCGGGCGGCGGGAGCGGGTGCCGGAGGAGGGGATGGGTCACTGCGGCCGTGTCGGGGTGGTGAGGTGTGCTGAGGGCTGCCGGCTTTGTGTGTGGCACGAGGCTCCCGTGCTCCTCAGCGAGGCTCAATAAGCACGAGGTGGGGCTGCAGCAGGAAAGATAAAGCTACGTGCTTCTGCCCGGCCACCGCCGCCTTTACATAGAATCCTAAAATGGCCTGGGCTGAAAAGGACCTCAGCGATCATCGAGTTCCAACCCCCTGCTATGTGCCGGGCCGCCAACCACCAGATCAGGCTGCCCAGAGCCACATCCAGCCTGGCCTTGAATGCCTGCAGGGATGGGGCGTCCACAGCCTCCTTGGGCAACCTGTTCAGTGCGTCACCACCCTCTGGGGGAAATTCTTTACATAGGATCTTCTCAAAGCTGATTGGGATGGCCCATTTTTCTTGGGATTACCAACATTAAATACTGCCTTCCCCCTTTCAGAAGTATTTTTTACCTCAGGATCCATCCAATGCCATTCCCCCGCTGGGAGCTTCTGCAGAGCACACTACACTCCCCTGGAGCACATCCATGTGCTTACAGCAGCGCTCTGCTCTGCAGAAGGGAACTCACAGCTTCTCTAAGGGGCAAAAAAGACCAGGGAACAACAGTTGGACAGGGCCATCACTGTACGGACTTGCGCGTGCCTTTGTGAGAAGCAGGGTTCAGCAGGAATTCCGTGGGGAAGAGCATTTAGTTGTGATTTTCTGCCTACCAGTGGCTATAGCCTTTCTCCTGCTCAGCTTGGTGTGCTGTCCTTCGGGCCGCCAGCTGGGCTGCATTAGCCATCAACCCAAGGAGACAAAAGCAGGCAGCTGGGAGCTGGGGGCTGTATTACAGCTGAGATGGAGGAGAGCAGGCAGAGGTGGTGCTCCAGGGGAGGTGAGTGCAAGTGGTGGTTCAACTGTGTTCCTTTTACTGTGGTTTCTCTCAGAGGTTCTGAGGAGTTGCTTGGAACTCTTTGTGAGTCTCTGTGAGGCTGAAGAGTGCAGTGTGTTATCTGCTGTGGTGTGGCCAACAAGGGCTTATGTGGGGTACGGGCTGTACCTGCAGGGTTCTCATCTTCCTCTCTGGCCTGAGGGGGAGGTGGCCTTAGCAGGCACCAGGGAGGTGGGAGAAGACTGAGATGTGTGAAGTTGTTTGAATACATGTGATATTTAGCAGAAACAACATGCTGTGTTAGGCATATCATAACTGCGTGTTCAAGGGTTATGCAATGGAAGTGGGATTGGCTTTGATGTCTAATACAGAAAATTAAATGCAACTTATTATGTGGCTTTCAAAAGGTGAAATAAAAGCACAGTATTGTGAGCAGGCACATGATTCCTTGAAATTGCTAGTTGTTGTTCTCATCAGAGTGACCTTCTGTAAATATTGGTTATTAAACTAAGTATGGATTTATCCAGATCTTATCTACTTATGGACTGAATTCTGCTCTGGACTTCTTGGTCCATGTACTGTACATACTGTACATGATGTACTGTATTCTCTCTGCAGCTGGTCTTTGTGGATGGGTTTTTTCAGGATGGAAGTTCCCTGGGGATGTGCATGAGAGAGCTGCTTCACTTGAATTTTTTTTATTTCCTTGGTGATTTTCAGAAGAGCTGAATCTCTTTTGCTATGTGTGCTTCTTTAAGCAACTCCTTTTATAGTGTAGACAACACCCATATGCTATCAAGTCAAGGTGTTGAAATGCCAAGCAACACCAGCTGGAGGATCTCCTCCCAGGATCTGCAATAGAGTTGTGACTCCATTCACCTGCAGCTAATTGCTTTAAGGGATGTTGTTCACCTGTGGTCCTGGCCTTTCTGGCTTCCTGGGAGCACTGGGAGGTACCACACGCTGGTTAACTTGGGCTGCTTCCTGGGCTGCCTCTGTTCCCATTGTCAGTCTGTGGGTGTTTTTCCTTGCACTTTTTCTCAGTATCTTTCCTGCTTTGCACTTTCCCAGCAGGGATGAGCAGATGCTGTTACCAGGATCAAATTTTCCTTTGGTTGTCTTAGTCAATGTGGTGAGAAAAACTTCAAAGAGGAAAAAACCATCGGATAATTCTTTGTTTCTTGATTTCAGTATCTACAAATGCTTCACTTCACAGATGACCACAGTGATGGGTAAAGATGCATGGGTATCTAAGGTGAACACTAGCAGAGGGTGAACATATGGCTTTCTTTTAGAGTAGAGGGCATTGTGTAATTCCCACTGCTGTATTTCCTGAGCCTTCCCCCCTGTATTCTGAAGGCTGCTAATGATTGGCATCAGCAGTATTTCATATCCTCTGTGTGCCTCTGAGCTGTGCTGGTTGGTAATGCAAGGGAGCAAAACCAGGGTGCATCCAGCTTCCTTTCTGTAATGTGGTTTCCATCTTTAGCACATCTGAGTGCAGCAATAGCTTCCTTGCTTTCTTATGACTCTTTCCCCATAATAAGGGCAAGAATAAAGCCCTGGTCTTGTTCTAGGGACATCAGAACTTTGGTGTGAGCAAGGAGACTCTTCTTACTTCTGTAAATAACACTTTGGGTGGTAGAGCAAATGGTAATGTTGTGTTTGTGTTCCTCCTGGAGGTCCTCCAAGGCTGGTGAACAGCCTGCAGTTTGGGCCATGCTGTGAACCTGAATATCTGCTGGGAGGACTGAGGTGATCTGTGACCAAGAAGCCACACTGTGGCTGCATGGAGCTGAAGGGTGAGGCCTGTGTGTAGTCAGGAGCTGGGCTGCTGGTCAGCCCAGATGGGAGACTGGGCAGTGCAGGAGAAAAGGAGCAGACAAGGCTAGGGCAGAGCCAGAGATTGAAGAAACAGGGCCAAGGGCTATCAGGGCTGGGGGAGCATTCCAGGAGCATCCCATTGCTTGCTGTGAGCAAGTGTGAGCGTGGTGCAAGAGAGCTTTCCTTCTGGAACCCAGGAAGGAATGGTTGGACGTGAGCCCTGTATCTGTGCCTTGGCACCTCCACTCCAGCGTAAGTGCAGCATTTGAAGGCAGGGGAGGTAACTGGCAATCAAACATTTGCCTTTCCAACTTGGAGCTGGTGGGGAAAGCACTAGTTTTGGTAACTGGAAAACGTGGACTGGTGTTGAGCCTTGTTCTGTGGGTAAAAGCTGATTTGAACTGGCTGATGCAGAGCCATAGGGCCTTTCTGACACTGCCTGGTTTGGATGGTTTCAGAAGCTGCTTACTTACTGTTTGACCTCCAGAGATCCCAGACTCAGTAATGAAAATGTACATATTCCCTCCTATCTGAACTGTGTGCCTTCAGATGGAGTTCTGTACGTGGCCAACAGCTCTTCATTACGGCTGTGCTGAGTTGGACCAGCGTTGCTCCTATAAGAGCAATGCTATGTTAACAAGGAAGTAACTTCTCAATGTCATAATATTCAATTAAGGAGTTATTGCATGCAGCTCATTTTAATAATTTCAATAAAATCGAGTTCTTGCCATCCACTTTTCTCTTCTGACTGTTGAATTGAAATGCCCTTTCTTCACTTCCTTGAAAGTATGTGCATGCAGTTGGAAATGTGACATTAAACCACTACAACCACAAGCCAGGATTGCTTTGGACCTAACATGCTTTTTCTGATGTTTCAAATTAGCACTTAAAGGCAGAACATGCAAAAATATGTTGCTTTTATTTAACAATGCAGTCAAGAATTCAGGAGCGGTAGTCAGATCCTGGCGTTTCTTCATTGTTTTGTGCATGAATTAATAGCTTTTCTGCTGGGGAGATCTGTGCCAGAGTTGGTTTCCCCCGCTTTGCCTGCTCACCTCACTGAGCAGCGACAATGGTCAGTGTGTGTGATAAAGCATTCAGGTAAATAAGTGAAGCGTGCTTGGGGGTGAGTAAACAGACCTGGCAGTTTGGTGTTGTAACTGCTTATGGCCTTTTGCTGTAAAACCTGAGTGCAGCAGGACTGACTGCAAGGCAGGCTTGGCTGCACGGCTCCTGTTGGTGTGGTTTTGTTGTTCCATTGAATGGGAAAATGGGGTTTCCTGCATGTTAACCTCCCACACTGAAAGTCAGCTGTACTGCTGAGACCTGCACCTGCTCTGCCTCCTGAACAGAAGGCGAGGCCATCAGTGCTGTTTCAGTGCCTCTCATTGGTGTGTGGAAGATCAGCAGTGCTTGTCTAAAGTAGTGTGATGTGTTGAAACAACCGTGTAGGTTCATTTCTTTTATATTACTTGGGTTGCCTTCCAGCCCAGGGTTTTGTGAGTTAGATGATACTTTTGGTCCAGACCTTGACCCAATCTCTTCCCGAACCCAGAGGTGATGCAGTCAGTCTTTTCTTCCCATTGTGGCTTTGCTAAGGCTGACTGGAAACGCACTGAGCTGGGAGCTGGAGCTCAGTGGTGCTCAAAGGAGGCTTCTGCTCTTCCCAGCGGAGCTGCTGCTGAGTTGTCAGTGTGGGGCAAAGTGCAGCCTGCCCTGGAAATGCCCCACTAGCCTCAACTGATTGCAGAAAGCCCAGACTTCCAGCCTCAGCGTGGGGTGCTTCCATCCTGTAGGTTGGGATTCAGATGTTCTGTGTGACCCCAGGAGTTGCTGAGGGACCTGTTGAAAGCAGAGAACTCACCGTGTTGGGACCATGAAGCAGAAGGCTCTTCCCTGCCCCTCTGTTACTCCTCAGCTGTTGCGGATCAGGAGTTAGCTCCTCAGTTGGTATCAGCTGGCCGTGGCTTCAATGAAATGCCATCTCACTGTGTCAGCTGAGGATCTGCTCCACAATGCTCAATTCTTCCATTGGCCGGAATAGAGTGCTGCCTGGCAATAAGGGAACAAAACCTGGCATTGTTGTTGCTGGGGTTGGCCTGGGGCAGCAGTGCATGTGCTCCAGTGGTTCAGGCAGAGCAGTGATCTCCTGCACAGCTTCAGCAGCTCCTTCAGGTCCCTCCTCCGGTAAAAGGAGGTGATGGAAAACTAATTATTGTTTACTTATCTAAAAATTACTTTAACTCAAATCATCTCAGTTTACAAGACATAAGGCCACGCTATTTTGGGTACTGTAATTTCATCTTCCTGTAATAACTTAAAACACTTAAAAGGGTTATCCCCAAATATTCTGCATTCCACGTGGACCTTCTGTGTTTAGGTAGCAGCATGTGGATCCTTTAAAAAGTGTTTTAGACCTGAATTGGACAATATTGCACAGATTCATTTCAACTGAGGGAGTTATGTGATCTGTGCCAGGGAGAAATGCACCCTGATGCTAAAAGCAAGGCTTAGCATGTGTCCTTATGGGAGGGCTCTGTGTGCTGGTGTTTGCAGTCACAACCACACTTCAGTGTGCACCAATACATGAATGGATGCACACATGAGAAGTTCAATTGTGTACTGGAGAAACTCTTCTGGGAATTTTTTGTTGTTGCTGTCTAATTTGGATTTCAATGGGTGTTTTGACTTCTTACCTTGAGCTCTTTTTCCTCTCGGATGGTTAAACTTTCAATCAGATCACTGAAAAAAAAACCCTGAGGAAGTCTTTGTGGTTTACTCTGCCATTTTAAGCATACCACAGCCTGAAATAGAAACTGAAATGCTAATAAAGAAAACTCACGGGAGAGCCCTGCAGCCGGGCGGTGTAATGTGGGCTGTGAGCCCCTCTGCCCAGGGGACACCTTGGAGCTGAAGTCACATCCCAGCATCACAGAGCCACCGTGGCTCTGTGATGCTGGGAAGTGACTTCAGCCCCACTTCCTCATTTGGTGGGAGGGAGACCTGAGTGTGCTCTGCGATGTGTTAATGAAGGTACAGGAGAGAGATGCTGGTATTTTCCGTCTCTTTTCCCTGGAGTATAATTTATACTCTTGACTTCAGCCTCTCAAGAAACTCAAACCCTTGAGAATACTTCTGTAGAGGGAAAACCTGAAACCTCTGCGTGAGTCCTGGATGGAGAGATCTCTTAGACTCAGTAGTGCCCTCAGGGCTATGGGATTGCTCTGGTACAGAAAGGCTGTGTGAGGTGACTGGGAATGCAAAGCACAGTGAGCCGGGGCTTGCAAGAGCTCCCTTTGCACCCCTCTGCTCCCCAGCCCTGTCTGCCTTCCTGCCCCCCTCTGATGCTCTTGCTCGCTGTCCCTGCGGAAGTGCTTTCCTGAATGCTGATCAGAATAATCACAGCTTTGCTTCTGATGACTTGATATGAAAGCCGCTGAGAACTTCGGCTGTGGAGAATTCCTGTACAGTAATTATCACATAAGGAATCCCCATTTCCCAACAGATGATGACACTTTGTTCTCTAATCAAGCCTCTCCACGAAGCTCACAGCAAGCACAGAAAAGCGTGAGCAGAGCTGGTGCTTGTGAGGGCCTCAGAGCTCCCATCAGCCCTCCTTTTCCTTCCCACCACCTGCACTCGGCTCAGTAGGTGCTGGTGGAAAAAGCCTTTGCTGCTTAAAAGTGTGCACCTTCTGTGCTCCAGTCACTAACAAACAGGTGTATCCCAACTTATGAGCTTGGTGTCCGCTTCCTTCCTAAGGGATTTTGGCCCTCCTGGCCCACTCCTGGTGCTGCTGTCGCTGTGCTGTGTGGCTCCCAGCAGCCTGTGCTGTTCTGTGCTCCCCAGAGCTCACCTGAAGTTCTGCTTCCTCTCCCCTTCCTGTCTGCAGGATGGGTTTTCCTGGAACTTCTTTGGTGGTGATTTCCACTCCCTGATTCTGAACGTGTCAGTTTCTCTGAGGAATTATCACACATTATCACTGTCTTGGTGGTTTTTCTACTGATGTGTTGCAATAATAAACTCTGGCGCTTAAAGGCTGTTTGGCTTTTGCTGCTGGAGGATGTGTGTGGCCTCTGTGGTAGGAGCAGCTGTGCTATTACAGGGCAGGAATGATGTTGGGGTGCTGGAGAAAGATGCATTTCTGGCCATCTTATTCTCTGTCAGGCATTGGGCTTCTCGGGATGGAATCAAACACTTGGCTCAGTTTAAGTGTCTGAGCTGGAAGCATAATTGCCACATCCCTTGTAAGTCAGACCTGATTGCTATTGGGATTGTCACTGCGTTGATCTCTCTCAACTGAGGATTCTACCTGTAAGCTGTGGTGGTACATCTTGACTGATCCACTTCTTGCAGATCTGGGAGGCTTTGAAGCAGGACCCAGCCCTTATTCTGCTTTTCTGCAGCGCCCACAGCTTGAGAGTAATGTGCTTGGGTGGAATGGTGCAGGAGGATGGGATGATCTGAGTGCTCAGCCCCAACAGTCTGGCAGGGAAAGCAGCTGCTCGCTTACTGCTCTGTCAGAAGATGCACACTTTGGGCATTTGCCAGGAAAAGTGATGAGGTTATAACTCCTGGGTGGGCTGCGCTGGGGTGCTGGATGCACAGGGATAGGGCCTCTTTGAAGATTGAAGGTAACCTGAAAAATAAAGAAACAAAAGGTTTCCGTGGGAAATCCAAAAGCAAAGCCGTGCATGGTAGTGTGCTTTGTTCTGTGTACCTCAGAGCTGTCAGAAGTTGCAGTGTAAATGGACTTAACAGTGCTTGGTGACCTCTGTCCAGAAGAGATAGGAACTCGCTGTTGGCAGTGGCGGTGAGCTCTTTTTCCCTGCAGGTCCTCAGTGGAGCGGTTCCCTGGTTTTGGCTGAAACCCGGAGCCTGGGATGTGGTGACAAGATAGGGAGTGCAGTGAGTAACAGGGCTGGGTCAATTATTGACTAGCCCATCTCAGCACCTTTGTTTTCTTTGCTGACAGAACACCGTGACCTTTGTATGGGGAGCTGAGCCTGCAGGAGCCCAGTGCTGACCATTCTGGGTGTCACTGAAGTGAACATTCCTTGTTATTGAAGTGAATTGAATTCTCCCCTTGCAAAGCATTTCCCATTATCTTTTAGATCAATGTTCTGCACATGGCTGTCTGCTCTGATTTCTGTCCTTTCTCACAGGAAAACATGCAGAACAAGCCAGTGCAATAGCTGCTGACTTGTAAAATACTTCAGGAGCTGAAGTGAAGTTAGAGCAGTGCCAGGTGTGGTCCAGACCTCTTAGACGTAACTGCCATACATACAAATACAGACACTGTATTCAAACACCCTATTATACAGTGACTCATCCTTATGTGAATGCTTCTTCAAATGACATATCTGCTCAGCCTGAGAGCCTGAAGTTGAAGGGTGTGAAGGGGCTTTCTGTGACCATGGTGGAAGTGCTCTGTGTTCACATTTGCTGTGTGAAGGAATCCTTCCCCATTCCCTTTCCATCTGTCTTCAAATACAGGCTGTGCTCACGTGGTGGGTCAGTTGGAGCGTAAGGGCTGCTCTTCTCTGTGCCTTTTCCATAGGTGTTGCTCCTTTGGGCACTGGTATAGCCAGAAAACTCTTGAGAAAGAGGCAAATAATTGGGCTTTTCAGAGGGGCAATGCTGTGTCCAGGGTGCTCCTTGCCTTGATGGGATGGAGAACAGGAGTGTCTGGATCCTTTGCTGGAGATGGAAGAGCAGCAGCTGTCCTCAGCTACTTGCTGGAGTCAGCAGGAGCTCCGTTGGTGATCTTCAGCTTGGCAGTTTGGTATTGGGTGACTGAGTGTGTTGAACTGAGAGGCTGGTGGAGCCCTTACTGTGATGCCTGGGGTTAGCGGTGGGAATAGAGGGCTGCTTAGCCCAGCACTGCTGAGTTCATTGATAGTGTTGGAGACATTCATAGAATACAAGGCTATAAAGGACTACAGTAAAATTCCTGTCTACAAATGGAAATGGTGCAAGTGAATTGAGGACCGTGGGTAATAAATGGGAACCTGAACATTTGTATTTCTCTGATACAGAGTAATGCAGTGAGGCTCTCAGTACCTGGTGGCTTCTGGATCCACAGATAGCAAATAAATTTAAGGGGAAAAAACACTCTCTGAAGGGAAGTAGCAGCAAATGCAAAAATGCTTCAAAGGCAGCATTGGAACTGGTAATGGTTTTTATCTAAAAAATAAAGTCTTTGGAAAAAGCATGAGAAGGATCAACATCAAAGAGAACAGAAGGAAATGGGGACAAAGAAATTAAAGAACGGAATTACGAAGCAAAAGAACACAATGTTGTATACAGAAGGACTGAAAGTGAAGGATGATAAGAAATAAAACAAGGGGCTAACAGTGAGATGCAGCTTTGAGCATCATTAGCAGGGGTGCTCACAGTCCCATGTGAGCACTTGCATCATAGTTCCTATTTTTGTCTCTCATTTTATTGTGCTTTGCCCTAGAGAAGGTAATTACAGGTTCCTTGCAATAATTACAGATGTAGGCTGTGCCTCCTGCCTCTGGTCTGCAGGGCAGCAGTGCTGTGGGGAGCTGCTCGGAGGTTGGTTTGCTGTGCACCATCAGCAATGGCAGGAGTGGACTGGGGGTCACAGGTGGCAAAGGGCAGAGCGCTGCTGGGTGTGGGTGGACCTGACTGTGTGTGATGGGGTGAAGGCTCTGTGGGGCCTGGGAGGAGGCTGCCTTCCCTGGGGAGCCCTGGAGATCTGCAGAGCATGACTGGTCCTGTCTTGCCACCTACAGAGGTGTGGAAGAACGTATGAAGTGCTGCTGCCAATGAAGTCATAGAGTCATTTTATGTGCCAAGGAAGATGCTGTTTCCCAGTATCTTGGCACACACTCAGGACTTGAGAATCTGGTGTGGAGACCAGCATACAAACAAAGGCGGCGAGGTCCTGCTGTGCAGCCCCTGCAGGCCCACTTCCCCTGCACTGCTGCTCAGGGCACAGAGGCTGCAGCCTTGAGTGTGCTGCACACATACAGTGTGTGACAGGTGCTGAGGCATGCTCCGGGGTGAGCACATCACAGAGGCAGTGCAGAAGTCAGAGCTTAATTGTGCCATTTCCCACCCGCTTTTGTTACAAACCTGTGGCGAAATGGCCCTTTCACTTCCCAAATGATCTCCTGAGTCCATACAGACCTAAATTGTTTCTCTTGTGAAGGACTTGAGAGAACTTGACTGATAGCCCTCCCTGGTGCAATGTTCTTGGCTTTCTCTCAGAAGGGAGATGTTGGCATTGCTGCCAAGTACTTCAGGAGGAATAAGGATGCTGCAGGGCAGTGCAATACAAATCTCTGTCCCAGACAGCAGTGCTGGCAGCTTGCATGCCCCGGTAGCGTCTCTTCCTCCATCAAATTTATAGAGGTTGTGTTCTGATGCAGCAGCACTTTTTCATCTGCTTCTTCATTGCGGTGGCAGCAAGGAAATGGGTCGAGGCTGCAGACATGCTGCTGTTGTACCCGCACCGAGGGCCACTGGAGTAATTGAGCTCCTTGCTGACTGACAGCCAGAGTGGCTGGGAAGCAGAAAGGAGTGAGGAGGGGAAAAAGGAGCAGAGGCTTAGAAAGATGAGAGGCACGGCAGTGGTGATCACCTCTGAAGTCTCTTAATGGAAAGATCTGGAAAATGACTTTCCCTTTTGCTTTGCTCTCCAGCCCCGGTGTTCAAAGGGCAGCAGCTCTGAGCGCTGCCAGCTGGATCCTCTGCAAGTGCTGTGCTTTTGGCTGGGTCAGGCTGCTGCCAGCACGGGAGGACTTGCTCTGGGTGCTCAACGCGCACGTTTGCATTCTTGAAACCTAAGCCATAGTCTTATTTAGTCTTTGAGTCATTAAAAAAGAAACCGCACACTTTGCAGTTGTGAAGGAAAGCGGCAGAAACGGCTTTCTTGGCACAGATATCTGCAAAGTGTATTTCTACAGAAAGGACTCCCGTGGGGGTTTAACCTCTGAAGGACACTCACATTAAATTAAACTGTGTCTGGTAACACAATGGTATTTTCAGCCTGGCAAGCCTGACGGTCACAGGGCAGTAACACGGCACAGAATAAAGGGCACACCTGCACCCAGGGAAGGCGTGCTCTTACCAGGTCCACATTAACCCTGCCGGCCCTGTGTGACTATGGCCATGTCACTTAATTTCATCCCATCCTCTGGAAATGGGTGTGAAATCAGTGCCATAGGCAGTCTGCATGCAGAGGCTTGGGGGATAAGTCACTGAGAGATGATCACTTTGCCCTTAAAGGGGGAAGAGTGGAGTGATGTGTCTGAAATGCTGCTTTCTGCTTTGCCTGCTGGGTGAGCAGACACATGGAGTGTTTGCTGCTGGGGTGGAGGGACCCGGTAGGCAGGGATGGGAAGAGATGTAAAAAGTGTCCTGGTTCCCTTGTTGGGGTGGTGTGTTGGAGGGTGGCATGGAAGCGATGGGCAGGACCTCCACCTCGGCTGTGTGCAAACCAGCTTTAATTCATGTCAGCAAAGGGATATCCGTGCATTGTGGTACTCTGCTGGAGGGCATCAGAGTTCTGCACATCTCTGCAGGAGTTGAGCAGGGCTGTGCCTGGGCTGGAGCTGACAAGTTCTGCAGAACCATCCCATCTCACGCAGCTTCCTGCTCATCTGGGCACCTCTGCGTCACACTCTTCCACTCTGCAGAGCTCTATCTGCTGATTGCCATGGGCTGGCACTCTGTGCTGGATGCTGCCTGTGGTGGGGTTGGCCTGGGCAGCCAGATGTGCTTGTGCTGATAGTAATAGGAGTTGCTGTGCAAGTGAAGCTCCATCTGGGTTTCTTGCGTCAGCTGTGGGACGTTGGCCCTGCCTTTTTGCTGGACAGGTTATGTAACCACATCAGAAATCAAATGCATAACTTGAATTTCACCTCCTGAACATCTGTCCATTCATGTTTTAGGCTGGCTGACTTCACAAGGATTTTGGTTAGAAACTGCTCTCTATATATGCATGGCATGAAAAACAATGCTGAATGGTTGCCAAGACAATGACCTGGAAATTCATTTTCAAATTCTAATGGCTATCGTATTTTTCTCTGCCTCAGCTCAGAGGCTCAGTGAGAGCAGTGCTGTGTTGACCTCCCAGGCCCCAGTTCAGCACTTGTGTAGAAGATTCCCTCTTCTCACTGCTTTGCCACCCTGGAAGCCAGGGCAGCAGTGCCCTGTGAGGAGGTACGATGTGACCTGAGGACAGCAGTGGCTGTGGAAGGAGTCCATGCTGCATTGCATGGAGCTGGTATGAGGCTGCTGGCGGTGTGCTCGGCTGTGCCCTCCCAGCACTTTAATTCCCTCCCTTCCCTGGGCTCAGATGGTCTGACCCTACTGCCCTTTGGGTGTGGACTGATCCTCTTCTATTTTTCACCAGGAAAACAAAACCCTGGACAAGTTTTGCTAGAGAACTGTCAGGGAAGTGATGGCAGCTTTTAACTTGCCCAGCTTGCTGGCCAAGCTCTGTGTTGGCAGGAATTTTGGCAGCTCTTTTCTGCTGGAGGCTTTTCTCAACTCATGTTCTTTTGAGCTTTACTTGGGATATCAGGTATGCCCCAATCCCTGTCCCTTCTGCAGCCTCAGATCCCCCTGCTGGAGAGGATGAAGTCAGTGGACCGTATGTCACAGTAGCTGTAACACAAAGGTTTCATGGCTGTGTTCTTCATGTTTTTAATCCAGAGACTTTGAGTCAGTCAGTCAGGCAGTCTGTTCCTTCAAGACCTCCCCCAGCACTTTCAGCTGCACTTCTTACTCTCATGGAAGATGGATGCAATGCACGCACCCATGCATGTAAGGCAGCGCTGTGTTGAGCTCAGCCCATGTGTTCCACGCAGGATGCTGGCTGGCAGCCAGATCAGTAAATGGCTCTGATTTTTTGATGGAGACCAAGAGCACAACAGATGTACTGTATACTGAAAAGAGTTAAAAATAACTGTTTGCCATCTCTGTGCTTGCCTTAGAACAGAATACCCAACATACAGAGGGGTGGTTGTTTGGTGTATGGAGACGTTAATGTTAATAATTGCCTCTGCTGTTTCTGAGAGCTTGCCAGGCTTGTGCAGGGGGCCTTGATGTTAATGACAAGGATTGCAGGCAGATTGTTGCAAACGTTATGAGCTCTCTGAGTGCTGTGAGAATCTCCCCGTGCTGCAGCAACTTGTGAGAGAAGTGGTACAAGGACATAAACTCCCACCCCTGTCCTACCTGGAAGGTGGGAGCTTTGGTATTTATTTTGCAGCTGGGGTGAAGAAGTCAGGGTCACACAGCAGACATCTTCTGTATGGCTGGTACCAATTGGTTCTCATTACAAACCCCAACAGCTAGCTCAGCACAACATGGGGATTGGCTGCATCTGGGCAAAACTGGATTGATTCCAGCGTGCTGCATAACTCCCAGCAGGCTGCGATCCTTGGCAGAAGAGGATTTCTCTTTAAGAGTTAATTTGAGTGCGCTCAGTCCATATGTACGTCTTCCAGTGTGGCTGGCTTCGCTGCAGCTGTCAGATGATGGGGGGCCTTTCTGTACATTGTTCTGACAATACACATTTGTGTGCTGGTGGAATGAAAACACTTTCTTCCTTTATTCATGTTATATTGTGGGAGAGCTTCGTCTCCTTTTCACACTCCTGCTCAAACACACAGTGCTTCTATGTAGTCTGTTAAGGCCCAGTTGACCTGGAGGGCTGTTTGTTTGTTTAAGAGGAATAGTGCTATTTCTGTAAGCTTCCATTCAGTGGGTTTTTGGATATGTGACTCTTTAATCCTTTTTTTTTTTAAACCCTTTCTTAGAATGCTAAAAAAACTAACGAGACTGTGGAAGTCCATGAGAGCTCGGTGATGAGTTACACTGGAGAAACCAACGTTGTATCTTTCGTTGTTTGCCCGGTGTGCTGGCCAAGCTTCTCATTTAGCAGTGCACCAAAGTGAGTCATGAACTGTTCAGTGTAATTACCACGCAGTGCAAACCCGAGGCTGCAGAAGTCTGAACCACTTCCTGTCTGTCGTTCTTCCCCTCCTACTTGCTTCTCAAATACGATGCGCTTTGCAGGAAGGCTGTGCTTAGCATCGCAGCTTTGACCCTGTTCAGAGCTGATGCAATTAAAAACCAGGTTCTGATTTATTGAGTAAAGTTCCTGTTTATCAGACAGTCACAAGAGGAAGAAATGCCTTTTTTTTGTGCAGCTGGAGTTTTGTTTTTAGGGAGCATAGCCTGGCAGAGACAGCCACAGTGGGGCTGCCTTGATGTGAGATGTGTACATGCTGGGAGACGCTCTTGCTGATGCTTTAAAATTAGTTCTGCCTTGAAATTGATTTTTATATCCTCCTGTTTGTCTTGTCTGCATGCTCTGGGAAACGCTCGTGGCATCAGGCAGTTGCTAGGGGTGGCTGGAAAGGCCATGTGTTCACTCAGGATGTGACCCCATGAACTCATTGCAGAGGAGTCCCACTGACTGCATGCATGGGTACATCATGAGGTGTCCCAGCAGCCTGGGACTCCAGAACTGCAGCTGTGCCCCAGTTCCTGTGCCCTTGGGTGGGTTCACAGAGCGTCACCAACTTCCACTTGCTTTGGCAATATAAATGCTCAAATTGCCTCAATGCCTCAATGCAAGTGTGTATCAGGAGGAGACAGCAGTGAACGAGACATGATGTGGTGTGCCACACAGTTATGTGAGAAACTAATCATTGAAGGGGGGAAGGGGGAGAAACCAATGACTCAATGAGAGCTGTGTTGGATGGAAAGCATAAAGGGGAACTGCTGATAAAGGGCTTATGAGAGATGAGGCAAAGTGGATCAAATCCATGAGGGTACTCCAGGCAGTGGGACAGCACAAATAATCCCTGTCCTACTCACTGTAATTACAATAGCTGCCTTGGAGAGATGGGTTCAGTCTAAATGCTGCCTTACTTTGATTCTGTCAATTAAAGTCTGATGTGATTAAATGGAACCCCTGCTCGGTGTGCTCAACACTGCAAGATGTTGAGGAGACTGGCCCCAATCCAACAAAGCACTTAAGCCATTCCATTAGCCTAAATGGCACTACCTGTATGCTTAATTTTAAGCACACACTTAAGTGCTTTGCTGGGTTAGTGCCAGTGCGTGCAGTGGGTGGTGAGATCAGGTTCATAGTGAGCACTGAAATCCCGCTTTGGTTTTTGCTCTCATGAGATCTGCATGGTTTCACTTACTGCCTCTTAGGCCAGCTCTTCAAGTTGGGATTTCAATAAAAATAAGTGGTGATTCTGAATAAACCACCCCCTGAAAGTGCTGCTCGTGCAGAATCTTTACAATGCATGCTATCAAAACCTGTTCACCTAGAGCAGTGCCACACAGGGCCCTTTCAGGTAGCAACACTAAAGCATCTGAGCTGATTGAGTGTGGAGTTTGACACTGTATGACCTGTGAGCGTTGTCTGGGAGCAGCTGAAGAGTATTTGCAAGGGTTGATGTTCTTGACTGAATGAAGGCTGCATGGCCAGATGCTTAATGCTGTTCTTGGATCAAATTAAGCTGTAGTTTATGTACAGTTGTTAAAAGTGTATCATAAAATATCATAATTATTATCACTCGGTTTATATACTCTTCTCCAAAAGCCCCAAAGGCACCATGGATTCAGAAATAAGCACATCCACAGAGTCTGGGAAGAGGAAGGTCATACAGGTGGCTGAGTCTGCTGAGAAATTTGGAAATGATTGTCTCTAAATTAAAGACAATGGACTTGGAAAGGACCTCGGGAGGTCATTCAGTTCATCTGTCTCTTCAAACCTCCAGCGCCGTACATTCCCCAGTCTCCCTAAGCTATCTGTTCCAGGGCATCAGTCTTTTACCATTAGAAAGTATTTCCTGATGTCCAAATTGAGTTTCCTAGTTGTAATTTCAGCTCGTTATTTCTTGTCTAACTACAGTGCACATGAGGAATAGATCCCCTTCCCTCCCCTCTGCAGCATCCCGTCACAGCAGTCTCAGGGCAGTGTTGTGCTGCTGTTTCTCAGCATGAGTCTCTCTTCTCTTCCTTCATTCTTGCAATTATTTATGCTCAACTCATTTCCAGCCCTCTGGGATTTGGCCCTCAGAAAAACCCAGGAGGGAATAAGAATGAGTTTGAGACTGCTCTCAGCATTTAGGCCATGCAGTCTGATGGGCGGAGGGAATCCTGCTGCACTGCCTTGACATACATCACAGTACAGAGCTCCCAGTTCCTGTGCACGTGGCTCATCATTTGAGATGACCTCCATTAAAGAAATACTTCAGCAAAAAGACAGTTTGAAAATTTATTTTGCTTAGCAGCAGGAGATGCAGGTGATAAAGCTGCTGTCAGATGCTGTGCTGCTGCAAGCTCAGTGTTTCCCCAGGGAAACGGGGTCCTGACTTCGTATTCTCACTTTCCCTGTGACTGCTGTAGCTCTTTGCAGAGCCTCGGCTCTGTGGCTGGATGTTGGGGTTGCTGGGAGGCGGACAACAGGCTGAGACAGAGCAAGCAGAGCACGAGGTGCGGCTCTGCAAGCCTGGGCTGGAAAGCCCTGCAGGAGGGATGTGACAGTGAGGGGTAGGAAAAAAGCAGGGAAAGCTGCTCCTGGAAGCACTCTGCACTGATCCAGCTTAAATCCATGGATACTTCCAGGCTGGGGATACTTCAGTACCATTATTTCTATTAGTCTCAAAGCACCCCAGGAAACCTGCGGCTCGGGAAGCGCGCCGGTGGCAGCAGCTGACAGCCACGTGGCTGCAGAGCCGGTTATATTTACACCCCCTGGTGCAGATGTCGGCACTCATCAGTGGTCACAGCAGGCACTGTGGGGTGGGCAGAGGGCTGCTGTGCTGCTGCAGAGCGCGGTGTGCCAAGCAGGGAGGCTGTGATTGTTGGGATGTAATCAACGTAAGGCGTTGTCATTAAGGCAGCTACTTCCATCACCTTTAGTGAGAAACCTGGCAATGCAACCTTTCCTCTGTTCTGTTCTTTCATTTTCTGTGTTGGGAAAGGAAAGCAGGCAGGAATTCCAGGAGCCTTTTTGCGCTGCGTTTTGGTTGCTGCACAAAACATCATAGAAGTACTTCTGTCACATAACTTCAGTGAAATTTTTCTGGAGGAAATCTTTCCTTTGGCTCCAAAGTGTTCCCATAAATGAGAGTTGGGCTCTTAATTCATGGAGGTACTTTGGGAAACTTTTCCTTAAGCGGCGCTTGAAATATACCCTTCCCGTCCTCAGACAGCCTGCTTCCTATATGGCAAATTTGTTTACGAGATCTGATACAATGTATTTTAGATCCTTCTTAAGAGCTAAGGATTAGGGAATGATGGATAATAGCAATGAACTTGGATCACGTTTAATATCTTACATGCTTTTCTCCTACAGCAGGTTAAGTAGCGACCAACCCTTACCTTATAAAGCCTCATTTAAACCTAATGCTCAAAGGTAAACACCACAGAAGTTGTTTAAGGCTTTTGTTTGACATTGACTTACAATGTTTCCTCAACTGAGGAAAATGAGGAAAACTGCATTGAAGTGATTGAATTCCAGTGTCTCTGATTCTGCTCTTCTAAAAGCAGATCTCTTCACCATTTGTCTGAATGACTCCCTTGAGTTTAACCTTTGTAATCATACAGTTTAATTTTATCTTGCTCGAATCAATTTGTGTAGTAGACTTGAGGCAGTGCCTGCATATTCTGAATTAAGCACTCTGTTCCCACTAAACCCAGAATTCTTCACCTTGGAGGTCCAATGTGGTCTTCTGAAGTGCTTTGCCAATGCTGCTCTTGGGCTGACCGAACCACAGTAAAGCCCAGGTTGGCTGTTTGCATTGGGAGGGCTCAAAAACAACTTTCTAGAGGAATGCTTTTCATTTCCAAAATGCTGAAGTGAACGGAAGGGATGTGGAAGGACTTGTATGGAGTATTGCAGGGAGTCCAGAAGTCCTCATTGTCACTGGCAAGGCCCTGTTCAGTTTGTTTCATTCTTTGAGCTGGGGTAAATGGCACTTGGTGGATGCCATGGGTATGTTCAGTACCAGCTGTCAGGCATCCATGTGGTGGTGACCTCTTTCCATGTTACCGGGCAGCTGTGAAATTCAGTTCCAAAAAAAGTCCAAAAAGCATTCTCACCATCTCTGTGTGGAGCCATACAACCCCTGTAACCAGGGTTAAGAATGCTTTCTGCCACACCATGAGGAATGTGGATCTTGTTGCTAGAAAAATAAGTCACTCTGGCACTTGTTTATTACAGTTAATTGCACAAACACTGTTTTCTTAACAGTTCCTTTTCCAGCTGGGAAATATCTTAAACTGAGAGGAGAAGGAAATCATAGGATCAGTGTTTCAGTTCACTTAGAGCAGGCAGGATGTTACGACTCATTGCCTGGCCCCTGAGTTCAGCTCCTGGTGCAGGGGGAGCTCTCTTAGGGCTGGGACTCCCCTGTGGTCTGGCAGCCCTGCCCTGCAGGAGAGGATGACCTCATCCTCCTTCTTCCAGTGCTGTGCTGGAGGGGGGGGATTTGCCCTGACTTTTTCCCCCCTCCAGAAACACATTGTCAGCTTCAGCCCTGGAAGTGGGGCAAAAGAGATGCTTTTTTTCATTAATATTACATAGGAAATCAGATTCATCCTTGCAGAACCACCTTCCAGCTCTTAGGGTTGTCCTTCAGCCACACTTTGTCAACCAGACAAAGCTCCTTGCTTGCATGAAGCCCTCACGGAGAGTGCCCAAAATAATACTTCCATAATGAAATAACAAGTCTTGGTACTTCTACAGCAGCAGCCAAACACTCAGCTGCCATCGGTTTCATTAAGAGGAGAAAGCACTGGAAACAATTGTAGCACAAATAATTGATGAGAGAAGGGCAGGATCCCTAGCTGGCTACAATAGATGTCTGTGGCCTGCTTGATTCAGGTACTGCAGGTGGGAGCACTGTGTGGTGATTAGGAAAGAGAAATATTTGGGGCAGAACGGAGTGTGATAATTGTCCTGGTGAGCTGAACAGAAATTGCTCTTCAGGTGGATAAGTGGAAGAGAAGGTGCTTTTATTTAAACAGCCCGAGTTGCATTCACGTTTGATGGGGCATCAGACACAAGCAGGGAAAGCACGGTGGTCTTCAGTGGGACAGCATAGGGCTGGAAAGCACTATAGTGCCCTTGGCAGCAGCAGCAATGGATAAGTCGATTTATCTGTGCAAGAAAATGAGTAAATAACAGCACTGTCCTAAGAGTTATGCCTAATGTTCCTTAAATATTGATAACTTTGTATAGAATTTAGCATGCTGGGCTCTTCCATCCCCGGAGTTCCTTCCAGATGGGGTAGCACAAGCTGTCAGTGCCATCGGCGCGTGTTGGAGTGAGCACAGGAGCTGTTAAATGATGCCTGCTTGCTGCCGAGCAGCTCTGCCTTAGCACAGGGCTGCAGAATTGCACCATTCATCAGCAGTGAGCATTGTTTGAAAAGATCATTTAGTATCTGTCAGGGCTGCTGTAATATTTTGGGGGTAAGGAGTTTAAGTGGGAAGATGCGTGCGTGTGCACTTCTGATTAATTGTAATCCCCCATAGTGCACTCCTCAGCCTGGCGCTTTTAAAGCAAGGGTAGGTTGGTTGATTCCTGGAATTAATTACAATTCAGATTTTAGAGTGTGAAACGGATAGAGAGCTTTCTATAAACCCCTTAGCCACAGCTAGAATGTGGTCTGATTTATTGTATGCCTCTGCTCTGCTGCATTGTGTCATGAAATCTTTAGGAGTTTATTGCAGGAAAATGACTGCTTTTTGCAGTCTTGGTGCGAGGAGAAGATGAAATTGGTGTGTTAATTATATTTTGATAAAGAAAAACAAAGCCATTTAGGCCTCTACTCTTTGATGGTAGAACTATTACTTGATTTTTGTGGTCTCCCTAATTCAGAGAGAGCAAGAACAACTATCTGCATGAATTCCCTGAGAGTTCTTAGCAATTTAAGAGCTCACAAATGCTGGGGTATCCTTAATTTCCCTTCTTCTGCAGGAATAAATGACAGATTCCCAGTATTCTTTCTGTGCCTCCCCTTTGGGTGCTGGATTTATTAATGCTCTTCTTTAAGCATCCTCAGGAGAACCTGAGGACAATGGCAGCAGAGATCCTCACTTCCCAACGTGGTGAAGGCATGAAATGAAGACACAGCTGCCAACAGCAGTAGCAGCAGGAGGACCGCCATGTTAGTCTGACTTACCTTTAATGTGTAAACAGCAACTACCATTGTAACACTTAGCAGTTGTTAATATTAATGAACAAACCTTCCAACTGAGAAGTGCAACGCAGTGACACCTGAATGTTGTGAAGTCAAGAAGGGGGGAGGAGAAATGCAGTGAAGTGCTGTTTGGGTTCCTGTGGGATAGGAAAGATGTGCGGTTTGGATCTGAGTTGTTGGCAGCAGCGTGAGGGGTGTTGGTGCGTACCCACGGGGTGTCAGGCTCAGTGGGAGCTGCAGGCAGGTCCTTGTGGAGGAACAATGGGATTTTGTCATTAGGCCCTTCCCTGTCTGCTGGGGGAGATAAGGGAGCCTTTCCCCTGCTTGACTTCTGCAGTAGATAAGATAAAGATCTTTATGAGATAAAAGCCAAGTGCAGCCGGAACTTGGAAGAGCCATTTCTGAGGAGACAAAGCTGAGCTGGCATCAGTTTGATAAAGGAGGCAGTGTACTGATTTATGCTCTGTTCTATCAGAATTATGGTTTTGGTAGTAAAAGCATATCCCGGTTGTTGGTTCCAGATGTGCGTTCTTTTGGAGCCTGCAGGGCCGGACAGAGGCATCACCTGCAGGTTGTAATTCTTCCCCTTGGTTTTGGAGGCTGGGGAAGTTCAGTTGCTCAGGGATGGCCTTCATACCACATTAACACGAGTGGCAATCATTTGCAAAAGCTGCTGACCTCAGCAGGCTGCAAGGCGTGTGTCTTCCACGGGTGAGCACTTCTTGCATTCCTTCTCTGGTGTGAGGAGGACCTCTTGCAGCTCTATCATTCCTCAGTACTGCCCATCAATGCAGTGGCAGCATCCCCGATTTTGAGGTGAACTCACAGCCGAGCGCTGGGATGTCCTTTTCTTTCCTGGAGGGTTCCCTCTTCGAAACAGGAACAGAGAGTTCAGACTGTCCATTATTTTCCTTCCTTGCAGATTTCTTCCCATTTCCTCCCCCTTAATTATCTGCACTGCTGGTCTCTGCGTATTATAAACCTCACCTCTCTCCTGAATATAGATTCTAGGGACTGTGCAACACGCTTTGCCTTCTGTTCAGAACTCCAAGCAGTGCATGTACGATATTCTAATAGCACATACGGGGCAGGCTGTGTTCTGAGCCTACATGATGAGCTCTGACTGAAGCCCCAGGGACGGATAACCCAGATACAGCCCTGGATTCCTCCAGTAGCTCAGTGGTAATGTACCATTCATTATGTGAGTGCTGGAGCACCTCTGCTTTCTTTGATTAATGTTATGCGAAGTGTAATGTAGGTGTTCCACCATCTGCTATTTCAGGAAATATTTCCCTTCTAAGTGAATAAGTTCTTTTGTCAATAACCTGGACAATGCAGTTCTCCCATTACCTACATTCCTGGGCTTTCCTCCCCCACTTTCCTCCTCCTATAGCCTGCAGGGTGCCTCTGTGGAGGGTGGGAGTTGCGCCCTGAAACCCAGAGCCAAGCTCAGAGGTGAACATCTGAACACTGAAATAGACACAACTCTCCATTAAACATCTGTATGGAGGTCCCCCATTGAAAAGCACAATGGTCCTTTAGTGGAAAGATGAAGCAGAACATGAACCAGAGGGGTCTCATGTGCAGTGCAGAGAGGCAGAAGGATGCTTGCTCTCGGCTGGGCTGGATGGACACACTTTGAGCTTGCTGGAGTGCTGGAACTCCTTATGCTGACTCCTGGCTGTCAGCAGCTGGCTGGAAGAAATGAGGCACAGGGGCTCAAGGCTTGCTGAAAGCAGCTAATTAATTGGGCTGAAAGCACGAATCGAATGGAAGGATGTGCAGGTATGAACATCAGGTATCTTCCACAATGGGTTGTAATAGAAAGTGGCAGAATGTGCTGGCAATAAAACACAAAAATGAAGTGTGTTCATTAAGTCTATTAAGCTCAATTAGTGGAATAAAGGGTGCTGTATTGGTTGCAGCTAATACTGAATTTAAAGATTTTTTTTTTGATACTAGCAATCAAAAAATTGGCTTGATCTCCTGTTTCAAATCTGTTTACAATATTTGTATGCAGGGTCGTAAATAACGAAATAATGGTATGAGTTACTTAGCATTAATCAGCCCTCTCTCCCAGCTGCTGGATTGGGATCATGAACACCAGCCCTGCAGCTCCCAGCAGCCATTCCCACTGCCTTTGGAAGACCTCTCTTCAAAACTCTTTCGTAACAGCATCCCCACCCTGACCTCTTTTCTTGAGGCAAAAAAAGGAATGGAGGGTTATATTATATCTATTCCCTTCCAAAAAAATCTGTTCTTGAATGCTGACCCATACTTTACTTTTATATTTACTTACGCTTTTATTTACTTTCATTTATTTCATTGGGGCCGTTCCCAGCTGGCTGGGGAATGAAGCCCTAATTGGAGGCACGCATACAACAGCATCCTTCTGCTGAAATAGCTCGTTGGCTCAGAGCTCACTGAGCTGTCCCAGCAGAGAGACTTCCATGGGTGTGAGCTGTGCATCCCTTGGGGTCAGGTTGTACCGAATCTTCCCTAATGCAAACCAGCCCTGGGTTTGGGCAGGCAACTGCACTGGGGCAGCCCAATCGGTGGTGGGTGCTGTGCTGAGATGTGGTGTGAATGTGGGATCAGAGGGAGCTCTGCATCAGCAGCCCTGGGCTCTGCAGCCCCAATAAAGTGTTCCCCACTTCTGGCAGTGTCAGATGAGAAGAGTTTGGCTTGCACGGAAAGGTTTGAAACGACTCTTGGCTTTGGGACCTGGACTCCACCCTGTCCTGTGAGCACTGATCTGGATGTGGAACTGGACAGAGCGCAGCTTTAAAAGTCGGGGTGAGATCTCGGCTAGGGGATAGCTTCCTGCCTTTAATTATGTTTCCATGCAGGCCTCTTTCTCTTGCTGGCTCCGAGAGCAAATGCTTCTGGTCCTGAGCACTGTGCATCCCCTGCCTTGGCACAGTCAGGCTTCTTGCGTTTGTGTCCTGGTTCAGCTAAAACCAAACGCAGTGAGAAGGGCTTTTTGTTGGCATTTTTTTAATGAGCAGTTTGGCTCCTGCTGCTCTCTAGGAGGTCAGGCTGTATCTGCTATACATAATTTTAAATATCTCTTGTTTCATATTGGTGGTTCACTGCAGGGGGAAAAGAAACCTCAGTATTGGTTCTGCATCTTAACTGCAAAAACAGGAGGGGAACATCCATGGTGTTCAGATGGTTCCATCTCTGTAAAAAGATTGGATAAAATCCTGGTCTGTTTTAAGTGATTGGTACAAACATGTTCCCTCCTTTTCCTTTCATCTGTATTAAAAATGAAGCATATATGCTTTCTCCTTCAGCGGTGCTTATACAGGGATGAGAACTGTGGTCTACACCAACATGGAAATAGCAGTAAAAAAGCCTAATTTTTCTGTTCTTGCAAGGAAAACGAAGCTGATTTGCACTTCCATGTGCTAGCACAAGCAGGGCGTGAATGGAGGCGTCCCTGGGAGATGACACAAGACAAATCTCAATGCTTGTTCTTCATCTTACTGTTGTGCATCACTGCAGTGAGACCTCCTTGTGGTCTCCTGGCCTACAGCTAGACTGGATCTTCATCCTGCTGATGTTCATGAGACAGGAATTGCCTTTATTGCTGAGATGTGCATTTCTGAACATGCTGGGGCTCCTCTCGGATGGTGCTTTGGGAGGTGGGAGTGTTGGAGCTGGGTGCTGCTGCTGGCTGGGGCTCATTGGTGGATACCCAAAGGAGTAGCTGGAGATCCCAAAGTATACCATCAGTAATTCCTTTCTCTCTCCTAAATTAAATTAGCGTCTGTGTCACAATTGGGATCTCTTAACTTTAAAATGTGCCCTCTAACGGTGTCCCCATAGAAAAAAGCTGGCCCCAGTGAGATGGAGAAAATACTTACTGACACTGCTCCAGACTAGATTAGGGTGTGATTTATTCTGGGAACGATGACCGTCATTTTAGTATGTATTTATGAGGGTTGCAAGGGGCCTACCAGGAAGCATGGTGTGAATCTCCAAAGCAGGGCAGGCCTCCAAATTCATTTGTACTAACTCATGTGTAGCAAGGCAAAAAAAGTGAGGTAGGAGAATTTCCTGTAGTGTAAATGAGAAACAAACCCTATTTCAGGATGATCCTGGCTCCAGAGTGTGTGTGAGCAAACGTGCTGGTGGGAGTGAATGGCTGCACGTGGGAAAGAGGTATTTTTCCACTCCAGCTGCTGAGTTTGCTCTGGCCACAGGCTGGAGCTCAGCAGCACGGTTTGTCTGGACATGTCCCAGCTTTGGCATCTGAGGATCAGCAGCAGTGCTGGCAGGGCTGCTCACACCCAGCCCAGCCTGTGTGCTAACCCACTCCTCGGGGCATTTGTCTGATGTAGACTTGGGCAGATTGTGTGCTCTGCAGCCCAGCCTGCTCCTATGCTGTGTTTTTTAATCCCAAATGCTAGGTAGAAAGACAGCCGTTTTGTTTAAGAAGGTGCTGCTCTGTGCAGTGCTGTGTGTGCCACGTGGAGCGCTATTGCTGCGGGGCTGCAGCCCACCTGGCCATGTGCTCCATATCTGAGCCATGGCTGCACGTGTGGTTGGGCTGTGTGGCTTGGAGGATTCCTCTTGTTCCACCCTGCTCTTCAGAGTGCCACGAGGTGCGATTGCTGCTGTGAGCACATGTAGGGATAGATAAGTGATAAACTGCTTTATCTCTCTGCGGGCCGCAAGAAGGGATGCAGGCTGTATGTGTGTGCCTGGGGTGGGGGGTGATGGGTGTGGTGCCCAAACCAGGCATGGGCCTTGTGCAGGAAAACTGTTGCTTATGAGGGCTGTCTTCTAAACACAATGTTAAGAAGAAGTCTGTGTCAAATTTAGAGCAGGGAGAAGTTTGGTAATGTCTGTGAAATGTCACAGAGCGTTTCAGGGGCAGCTCTGCCTCCTTTTGAAATGATTCTTATTGTGTTTTGCTGTATAAGTAGGATTATGGTGTCACCTTATAAATTAAGTAGATGCAGTGGTGGACACTTTGCAACAAAGGGGTTCTTTCAATGGCACGGGTAGATTCTCAAATCCCAAATGAGGGACTTTGATTCTTGGAGCAGCTTGCAAGCAAAAGGCAATGGGTGCAAAGCTGTACCTCATTGTGCTGAGCATATGCCTGCTCTTTCAAAGACGCTCCCAAGAAAGCACTGCTCCCTTGAAATTCCCATGTGCATAAACTGAGAGGGAATGGTGTTGTGTGGTAAAGAGGTGGGAAACACCCTGAAGCCCAATTGAGGAGGAGAAACCACACACAGTGCAGTTATTGTCTATTCTGGGATGTTCTCCTCTTTACTGCAACATCTTGAATAAAAGCTTTTGCTTTTACATCCTGCAGCGCTGCACATCTGAATCTGCTTTTGCTGACATCTGTGGTAAGATGCGTTATTAAACCTGGGCTCGAGCCCGTTGGTGCATCCTCCAAGCACTCATTTCCCTGTGGAAAGCAGAGTGGCCTCTTTGGCTCCTGTGCCCCTTCTCCAGCAGAAAGCTTTGTGCTGGTGCAGTTGGTCTCCACCAGTGTCTGTTATAGTGGAGGTTTCCTGCCAGCATGCTGCCACAACTGTACTGCAGGTTATGGGGGTGCTGGGCTTGTTACAATCGCTTGGAAAGGTGGAATTGTATTTAGGATGTAGTCATACAGAAGATGTGGCTTGCAACATACCTGGGGCAAACATGTGGCTTTAAGCTGATGGAATGTGTTACCGCAATAATTGAAAACAACTTGATCCACCCTAAGCTTTCCAAACAGCATTCTCAGCATGGGCTTACGTGGGTCTGATAGCCCTGCCTGGCATGACAGCAAGGTGGGCTCCAGCCCAGCACTGCCTGGTGTGCTCAGCATCCTCCTCTGTGCTCCAGGCCCTGGCAGAGGGATGCATGGCAGGAGGCTGAAGGGGTACTGCTGCATGCTGCATTTCCCCATGGCTTCTGGATGCTTCTCTGCTCCTCTCCACATCCATAGCTGTGCCACCAAATTGCACTGGAAAAAAGCAAACCTCTGGGAAAGGCCTCCAGCAGCAGCACAAATTATGCAATGATTCGGGCAAGTCCAAACTTGCTGTTTTTCAAAGTGAAATGCAAGGCCTGCTGCTCGTCGATTGCTTTTCCCAATAATGGCAGCTGAAGTGCAAACAGCATCATCCCCCGTGGACAGTGAGAGAACAGAGGGCTGGGGAAGAGACAAAAAGAGAAATGTTGAATTAAATGGTAGAAGAAATAAGGGTTCTCCTGAACAGTTTTGGTGCAGTTATTAACTTTGTGTGTGGTGCTTGGAAATCATGGTGATACATTCACTGTTCGTGCCAGAGCTAATTGGTGGACGTAGAGGAGGATGTAATTTTGTGCATCCTTTCCATGGCTCGTGTATACTGCTGCAGCAGGACAAAGGGAGGCTGGGAGGAGCCCTGGGATGTCTGGAGCTGGGATGCTCAGGGCTGACCCCATGGAGTGTTTTGAGTGAATGGCATCTGCTTTATGCTGTCTTTGTTTTACCTCTTTCTCTAAATACACCAAGCGAGCAGCCAGCCAGAGCTCTGGAAGGTTATTTCTCATGAGAGTGAACCTGTGATTGTGTGGGGATCTCTCACAGAGGTGTCACACCTCCAGGCATTACCCAAACCTTGCAAAATTAACTTCTGCAGCAAACCTATAAAGGCGAGGGGGGGGGGGGGGGGG